>CM039485.1:21019441-21131404 GCA_022433065.1 Begonia loranthoides
GCCCCCAACTCCCTTTTCCTTTTTTTTTCTTTCATTTTCTAATCGTTTTTCCTTTCCCAATGCATGTGAGTACCTCCCCGAGGTGGTACTCCCTACTTTATTTCTATTAACGTGAATGCATGAGGACAATTTCAAATTAAATAGCGCATACATGGAAGACAAATGACAATGATTTAAAGAATTGACAATTGATAATTAGGGCAGAATTTAAAACACGTATTACATGCATGGAAAGTAGTTAGGCAATATGAAGCAAAATAAATGAACTCATACCAGCGTACGATGAACAGAATAAATCAACAGAACGTGCTTTTAACGTTATATAAAAAAATAGCAGTATATATACATCGAACAAGATAGAATGATTAAACATGCTTTGACTATAAGCAACAGTAAATAAACATGAAAACATGCCTCTCAAGTGACTACAAATAACAACAAATAATAATTGAAACAAAACAGCGAAACATGCTTTTTAACCAATGATAGACAGCAGCGAATAATAGTTTAAACAAAAAAGTGAAACGTGCTTCTTAAATGATAATATATAGCAGCGAATAATAATCGAACGAAATAGCTAAACGTGCTTCTTAAACGATAATAAACTGCAGCGAATAATAATTAAAAATTGAACAGTGAAACATGCATCTTAAACGACTAATATGACAGCAGAAATGAACAGCTCAACATGTTTTTAATCGACTAATACAACAGCATAACACTAACAACTAAACATGCTTTTAATCGGAGATTAAAATAGAAGCGTAACACAACGAATAGAATCACAGGTCATGCTTTCAATGGTGAATAAAAAAAAATGTATCTTGAGCGAAATAGAATTTATGGACCAGGCTTCTCAATAATGAATAGAACATAATTATATAGTAATGAAACGTGTTACATGCTAAACTCTTCGTAACGGCGAGTAAAACAGAAATATATTATGAACAAAACAAAATTTACGGATCATGCTTCTCAATGATGAATGAAATGGAAATATACAGGAAGAGAACATGTTAACATGCTGAACTTTTCGCCATAACGTAACAGCATAAATCAACGAGTTATTAATGGCATATATAGCAGATTAGAAGCTAACATATGTGCTTCTAAATCCTAGCAGCAATGACAACAAAATAAACGAATCGTACGTGTTTTACAGTTTCACAGTGCATACTACTATAAAAACGAATGTAAGAGATGACAACAACTAGAGCGAACTAACATGCTTTAAAACTTTACAGCGAATACTAGTTATGGCAGGAAGTTAGTCATGATAATGCATACTTCATATATATTAACAGCAGATACCAATATAACAGCGACATAGAGCATACAAACAAGCTTCAAATATCGACAACGATCACTAAATATGATTGCGAGTAAGACATGAATATATTATATGAAATTAATCAGTGAACTAAGGAATATGACAGCAGCAATGGACAACGGAACATGCTTGTTACAGAGATTAATAGTGAATAAAACATGGGATAATATAATGACAGAACAATGAACATAACAATGGACGTAACGGCAACGAAGGTAATATAACTAACATGCTTATTATCAAGGATAGCAATGACTATAACAACAAACACAACGACAACGGAAGTAATATAACTGACATACATAATATAGAGAATAAACCATGTTCAACCAGACATAAATCATGCTCTGAAACGGGAGTAAATCGCAGAACAATATGCTACAACATCATACTTTCAAGCTGTCACAACTGAGAAGGGGGCCGGACAGAAACGTCGAGCCAAATGACCCAGTCTTCGTAGAAGACCCGATCGCTCAGCCCAAGGCTAGTTAAATTATTATAGAAGACTTGAAATAACATCTAGCCGTGACCCATTAAGATGAGCCACGGTCCATAATGGCTTTTAACCATTCTCTTTTTTTTCATTCATAAAAATTTGGGCAGAGTCTCCCCTATTTCTTTACTCCCTGAAAGCTACAATCATATATCCTGCACCAAATCCCAACAAGTTCCAGTATGATCTATCATTTATTACATCCATCAATAAATTTTATCAAAGAGATATAATTATTCACATCAGATACAGTCCTTAAACACCTTGTTAATTTACTTACATTACATTTTCACCTTGTTTTTAATGTGTTCACATACCGTCCGAGCACACTCCAGTCCTTTCTCCATCAATTTATACTTCATCTTCAACAATTAACCAAATACTCGAATTACACCCAAACAATTTCTCAATTATCCTTACTTACGTTCGATGTGGGAAATTGGAATATTACAAGATTCATTCTAACAAACTCTCGAAAATACGTCATCCTCGTCATACTTGGTTCCTATGCAGAATTGTTACTGGTCGAGTTCTGCAAAGCCAACATCATTGCTACAATAAGATCATAACTACTCTCTTGCGGTGGGCCACGAGATGTCATTCTCGGCGACATTCTCAAAATTTTGAGAAGAGAAATACACTTGGTTAGAAACTTCTTATGCACTGAAAACTTTGTCAAAATTTTTCACTTCAAAAACTTTCTCAACCAATCATTATTTGGAAATCGTGGAACCTTGAGCTCTGATACCAAAAATTTCACTTGTACTTTTATCCAATATTTTCATGTATATAAATATACACATCACACCTTGGATAATTTACTTCAATTTCGATTTATTTCGAAATTCGTCCAACAATATCATAAGTTCAACTTAGCTCTGTAATTCCGTTTCTTAATTAAATTTCTGTTTGGGAATTTCCAATTACGCCGATTTGTCCCTTTGGCCAAATTTCACACGTAGTCGCTGCGCGACAATTCAAGTCAACTTTTCTACGTTATGACCCATTTTAAGGCGAAAAATTTACACGTGAAATTCACTATCTTGAAAATTCTCGGGTTTCACATCTTAACCTCCTTAAAAGAAATTTCGTCCCGAAATTTAAAATAAAACCCATTACACATCAAAAAACTTAAGCATACTTCCTCATCATGTCAATTTCGATTTCCCAATCCTCTCAACAATCTGAAACAAACCAATATATCTCAAGTCTAACTTTCCTTTTACCCCGAATCGGCTGATACCCCCCCACCTTGAGCGTACCTTAAGGAAAACAAATTCTCCCACATTGGACTCAATCTCGTGACTCTTCAAGTCAACATAGCTCTTCTGTCTACTTTGCACAATCCTGAGTATTTCCCAAATCATCTTAATCCTACATGTGGTCTCCTAGATCATCTCTGGCCTAAGTGAAACTCTCTCTTCTATCTCCGCCTAACATAATGGTGAACGACATAGTCATCCATACAGTGCCTCATATAGAGAGACTTTAATGCTAGTCTAATAGCTATTATTGCATACAAACTCAACCAATGACAAGTGATCTATCTAGCTGTCTCTAAAATCCAAGATGCAAACTCATAACATATATTCCAAAATCTAAATAGTTCGTTCCAACTACCCATCAATCTTCAGATGGTGTGTAGTTCAAAGATTTAATTATGTACCCAATGCTTTTTGCAAAGCTCTCCAGAACTTGGGTGTGAATCTAGGATCTCAATCTGAAATGATACTAGTGGGAACATTGTAAAGACAAACATTGTGATTAGTGTACAACCGGCTCAACTTTGACAAAGAAAAATCCGACTTGGTCAAACAATCCACAATGATCCACACTACATTTAGGTTCTGCTGAGTTCTAGGAAGACCAATGACAAAATCCATCGAAACCCTATCCCATTTTCACTCGAGGATAGGCTCAAGCTGCAATAATCCTGTCAGCTTCTTATGCTCAACCTTTACCTGTTGACACGTCAGACAATTTTCCACAAAGTCTACCACCTTATGTTTCATATCCATCCACCAATACTGTCAATTCAAATCTATATCATTATACTTTTTGGGTGAATAGCGAATCTAGACTTGTGAGCCTTAGCAAAATAGTCGGCCTCAAATCCTAAATATCGGGGACTACCACCCTACCACGATAAAGTATAGTTCCCTCAATGTTGACATCTCAACCATCAAATTGTTTACTATTATTCAACTGTTCAGCTCCGTCAATGAGCTCATCGTCCTATCACTATAACTTGATGGTCGTCTGAAGTAAGGACAATGTAACAATTATGTTATATGTACACACCATATTGTCTGTCTCATAATACTGCAGGCTGTAGTCTCCAACAACTATAGACTGCTTCCACTAATTGAGAACCAAACAAGCCATGAATCTCTGAGTATATCAACTCAAAACATCAGCCATTACACTCACCTTTCTTGAATGATATTCTAAGGTGAAATCATAATCCTCCAAATACTCCATCAACTTGCATTGTCTCAAATTTAGATCCCGCTGAGTAAAGAGATACTTCACACTCTTATGATCCGAGTACACTTAGAAATTCACACCATACAAATAACTTCTCCAAATCTTTAGAGCCAAAAATTATAGTTGTCAGTAATCATTCAATTTTTGGTATTCAATCTCACAGTCACTATAGTAAGGACAATCAAACACGTAATAACTAAAATTCCTACAATCCTACGATATAGGGGCCCAATGCCCAAACACAATTTTGAAATGCTTCTCATGCTCACTTTGAGACCTCGAATACACCAGAATGTCATCTATGAAAACGAAGATGAATTTATCCAAATACGGTCCGAAGACAAGGCTCATTAGATTCATAAATGCTACTGGAGCATTTGTCAAATCGAAAGGTAGAACTAGAAACTCAAAATGTCTATACCTCATTCAAAAGTTGTTTTCGAGATATCCTCTTCGCGGATTCTCATCTGATGATACCCGAACCTCAAATCAATATTGGAAAAATACCGCAAACCACCAAGCTGGTCAAACAAGTCATTCATCCTAGGCAAAAGAAACTTTTTTTTCATAGCAGCTCAATTCAATCACTTGTAATGAATACAAAACCTCAAAGTCTCATCATCTTTCTTTGTAAATAACACAGGAACACCCCAAGGGAACATACTCTCCTGGATAAACCCACTTTCTCTCAATTCTTTTAGTTGTTTCCTTATTTCACTCAACTCTATCAGAGTCATTCTATATGCCGAAGTTGAAACTAATATAGCACTTGGAGCTAAGTCAATGTGGAATTCAACCCCTCAGTTCGAAGACAACCTTGATAACTCATCAGGAAACACATTCGAAAACTCTCTCACTACTGAGATACCCATGTCATGCCCAAAGATCTCGCCTTCACCGTCAACCAACCAGAGATTCTCACACTACTCCAATCCATTGCGTTCAACCAGACAAACTTGCAATATAGGATTAGTTGTCACTGTACTAGGACCACCACAATAGACAACAACCCATCCATCTTTTACAACAACTGCAACATTTTTCAGATGACACTCTACAATCGCTTCCTACTTCCTTAGCCAGTTCATACCCAAAATTATGTCAAACTAACTCATCGGTAATATAACTATGTTTGCAGAACACTTGTAGTCATCGATCACCACACAGACTACTCTGCACATAGATGCTGCTCCACTCTGGACACCTAGAGAAGTACTGAGCATCAACGGAGATTCCATCTACTCCACTAATCGCAGACCCTAGGTCAACTCATCAAAGACTCTGGCCATAGACTCTTAATGGCTACAACTACTATACTGCACCTTAAATACCTCGGTAAAATCTTTCCACTCTATCGACTAGACATCGTAACTAGACCTCACGACATTCCACCAACTAGATGCCAATTTCTCTAAGTAATGACTAGTAATCCCCACTTGGAACATTTCCAAAATTTGGAGTGCCTCAAAATTCTCTTCATTTTCCAAAATCAACTCTCCACTCCCATTGTGTTTCCACCACCCTCAAACACGGGCCCATAATGGGAGCGGAGAGTTGATTTTGGAAAATGGAGAGAATTTTGAGACACTCCAAATTTTGAGGCCCATAACTAACATGCTTATTATCAAGGATAACAATGAGTATAATAGCAAACATAACGGCAGCGGAAGTAATATAACTGACATACATAATATAGAGAATAAACCATGTTCAACCAGACATAAATCATGCTCTGAAACATGAGTTAATTGCAGAACAATATGCTACAACATCAGACTTTCAAGCCATGCACAATGTTTAGTTCATTAATCGTTAACAATCACCATGAAATCATTAGTCCAAACTCGACATCAAACAGGGCTTAATACTTCCAACTTCAAGATCCAGTGAATGTAAATAGCATTGAAATGAAGCAATAAAACAAGCAGAAATCAATAGAACAAGGCAGAGTTGCAACCATAGGACAAACATTTAATGGAAGAAACGAATGAGCTAAGCAGTAAGAAAACCTACAGAATTACGACCAAACATGTCAACAAAACTTACAAATTTTAACTACAACCACAACCCTTACACACACACACACACTTTTACTTGGGTGTAGGGCATCCACATGGCCAAGGACTACCCCATTCCTTACCTTTGTAGAAGATTCGACACACGGACAGTAGCTCCCCTCTATCCCCACACTTCACACAGGAACTACTCTAGCAACAAGGGACTTGAACGAAAAAGAAGATGCAGGAGTGGAAGCCTAGCTGAAACTAAATAAGAGGCTTACTTCCTAGGGACAAGCCATACGTCTGGCAGGGGAAGATGCAGGAGACAGCTTCTGCTAGTCGGGACGTGGAGGTGGAGGATTTGTGTCGAGGAGCGGCGTTTTTATTGGCTGATACGTTGATTTGCTCTGATTTAAATTATTTTTTGTCCCAAATCTGCGATCTTCTGATAGAGTGCGGACTCATAGATCTCGTCCGCATGAGTAAAATTCCATAGGCAAAATTATGGTCATGGACGAGAAACGGTGGCCCCACCCTCGTTCATACCGTCCGCAGTTGATGTTCAGATACGTTATGGCGTCCGCATGAAGCGTCTGCACGCGTCCACATATGTCCATAAATTGGATAGAGGCAAATAGGACGAGGCCTCACCTCGTTCGCACTCATCCACGAGCGTCCAAAGGTGCCCAAAAAATGGACAGGTTCGTTGCGGACGCATCCCATCCTCATCCGCATCGTCCGCAGAGCAACAGGGAAAGTTCAGGACTCGAGAATTCGTCCTGCCTTCGTCCCCAAGTGTTCGTGCGGGTGCCAATTCTCATCCACATGCGTCCCCTTAACCAAATTTTCATTTCTTTCACTTTTTCCCACTAACTTTTTATCCCGAAATAATTTTCCCATAATTACACGTCACAATTTAACACGTATAGGGATGCAATGTAATATGTAATTTATCTCCAAAGTTTGATTACATCGGGTACACGAGAAAATTAGTATCGGGGTATTACAACCACACCCCTCTCCCCACGACTCTTCGACCTTCTCCCTTAGGGGTGATGACCGCCATCCCCTATTGCTCCCTACATCTTCTAGTTGTTGATTGTGGGTTCCCCTGCCTATAAGTCGATGGCTTACCAGGTAGGCATTCTAAGTTCTCCCACCTTCCGCTGTGAGTGCCGCGTTTTATTCAGTGTGTGAGGAATGTTTTGTGAGCTATGGAAAAGTTGATGTGAGCTTTCGTTTTTGGAAAATCTGTAACGACTCGGTTTTTTATTTACTTTTAAAAATGCGTTAAATTTAAAACTTTTATAAAACAACTAAAATATTTATTAAAACTTTTTTATTTAAGTTAGAGTCCTTTTCTAAAAAGTCAGACTGTTAAAAACTCTTATCTTAAACTCGTTATGAAAATTGTTCTAAACAGCGGAAAACCATAGTTATAAAATCTTTTCTCAAAACATAGTGGAAGCGTAAGAAACTCATTTAAGGAATACTAAATAAATAATTACGTGCTAATTACAAATTACTTTTCTCTTTTACTTTCCTTAGCCTAGCCAGCCACAAGTCCCGCCCGTGCAAATTCTTATCAATTGCTCCTTGATCTGTTTCATCATTTTCTCATGCGTGTATCTACACCATTAGCAAATTGTGAGCCCAAGGCCCAGTAAGAAATAAGTTATGGAGTATGATGTATGCCTCTCTTTAATTCTTTTTGAAATGGGTTCCACCCCAAACCAATCTTTTCTTTACGTTTCTTTCTTTTATTCATAACTTGTACGTCGAGCGGGAGATTGAATGAACCGGTGTTGGACGTATAGTCTATTTTCGGCTTCTAACCACCTGTGGTAGTGGTCCTGGACTCGACTAGGGAAGGGCTTAGTCCAGACTACCTGATTAGATCTGAACTACCCGTCTATCCCCCAACTCTCTGTTTCATTTCTTTTCTTTTCATTCATTCATTTTCCTCACATAATGCATGTGAGTACCACCCCAATGGTGGAACTTCCTACTTGTTTCTATTAACATGATGCATGTTCATGAAAAGCATTATCGTGATGCATGTCAAGGAGAAGCAGTAATAATAATGATATAAAAGCATGAAAGATAAAGCAGTAATCACAACAATATAAGGGCATGAGATGTGGATAGTCTACTAACATAATATGTAGGCATGATTGGTAATTTAAAGGAAACAATAATAGTATAAACATGCTTTGCAATATAAAGAAAGACAATAACAATATAGGCATGCTTGGTAATTTAAAGAAAACGATGACAATACATGCATGCTTGGTAATTTAATGAAAACGATAACAATATGCTAACATCCTAAACATGCTCAGAAACTAAACTAATAACATGCGAATTGCATAGGCATGATAATTAAAGCGGCATAGTAGAAACGTAAGCAAACAATTAAAGTAAAGACACTGCTAATGGTGTAGGGCCTCCACTGGCCAATGACTCTACTCAATTTCTTACCTCGAAACTTTATCGCATATTCATACTTAATCTTTTTCCTTCTTTTCCTTTTTCAAAACCTTCATAATGAAAACATTTTCTCATTAATAACCATATCTTATAAATTCAATTCTTTTCCTATCCTTAATTACATAGCAATTCTAGGAACTCATTGACCCCTAAACGAAACATACCTATCCTAATAAATTATTCCAATTACCACAATACATTTATCCAATTAATGACTCAAATCTGAACCAACAGAGCATATCATCAAAGCTTTAACTAGACAGGCATATTTCCAAGCAACATAACACATCCATATTTATCAACATCCAACAATGATGCCAAGACAAGGTGCACATATCATAAAACTCATTGAAGAACACATCTAAGTCTTAACAGAGCATTGACCAAAGCCTTATCCTTATAACATGATTAACTCTCCCCATAATTTGTCCAACATGTTCATGCTTCACTATTGAATAATAAGAATAGTAGTTAAAACCACCTAATACAAATACTCATAAGCAAATCCAAGAAATTGACACAACAGTAGACAACCAAAAGCATTCCAACACCAACAGGTTATTCCATCTAATAAACTCATCCAACAGAAGCATATATTCCACAACTAAACATTTCAAAACTATAATCAATATTAATTTTAGACTTAACACCCAAAACATAATTCAAATGACTAAAACGACAGAGAAGAACTATACCAACAAACAGGGAAGCTCTCAGCTCAACCAACATTTCCAATAGTGCATAATATCAATTTTTTGTTATTCTCTACCGTATATTCTTCACAAAATCTATAAAAGAATGAAAAAATTTCTCTTTACCTGAAGGAATCGAGGAGACCCGTGAGTTCAAGGAGCTTCACCTTCTCGGCCAGCATCATCCCTCGGCCATCACTCTGTCTCCAGTTCTCTCCTGCATTATTTCCATCCTTCACAACTCTCGGCTCACTTCTCGAAAGAGTTCCCAACAAGCTCACCCGAGAGCATTTTCCCTTCTCCAGCCTCAACTCTCTCTTCCTCTGCATTTCAAGTCACCAGAGAGGCATTCCACGCACGCACGTCCCATTGTCGGTTTCATCAGAGCAGAGCCAGCCATGGATGGACAAGACCGCAAGCTAGACCACAGGCCTTCGGCCAGTTGGATAACGTGAATTGAATCTTTGAAAAAGTTGGATAATACATAAAATAAACCCATGAGTTAGCCCTGTTAGGAAACGCATGACTTATTTGACAATTTATTTGATAGCTAGTCTATATTAGTCCTCTGCCATTACACGGGTAATTCACATGTTAGTTCCTCTTTGATAATAGACTTTTAAATTGCTCTCCGTGATTTGTTGATATTGTTGTGCTTTCCTTTATATTTTGTAAACTGTACGTGACATTCATGCATCATACTAGGATTTACAAAATTGTCAACATATTGCATAATATATGTAAATAGGCGTGTAGGGGTTCGGGAGAATTGGTGACGGTCCATCAATAGTGACACCTCCAATGGATGTATCTCTTCCCATGTAAGGAGCGGAGTGACGGTTTAGCCACATGGACCCTAGGGTTTATCCATTTCTCTTGTACGGAAAATCCCCAATGTCTTTAACAAAATAGTATGGTGACAGCATGTGGATACACCCCTAATAGATGTATCTCCTCGTCGGAGTGACGGTTAAGCCACATGACCATAGGACATATCTCACTCTCGGCTTAATAGAAAAGATAAGGTTTTTTTTCTGTAATGCATCGCATGATTATGCATAACATCCGCATTGCATTCCATTCTAGTTCTTACTGAGCGTTAGGCTCATTATTTTTCCCGTGATGTAGGTATGTGCGGGAGAACAGATTTGGAGTAGTTGATTAAAGATTTGCATGCGCAAGACTTGTGGCTGACTGGGTTAAAAGAAGTTAAATGGAAACAAATTGTAAAATGTTTTGTAATATAATTAATCTAGATTTTTAAATGTTTTAATAGTAAGTCTTCCATTGTATTTTCTAAAAGATAATTATCGTTCTTAATAATGCAAAGCGTTTAATTATAAATGAAAAGAATTTGATTACATCCGTTGAAAATTATAAAAAGGTTTTAAGTAAATAATTTAACGATCGGATTTTATAGAAGAAAAATCTCTCAATGTGTTTATAAAAAGCAACTTGAGTCGTTACAAGGCAGATTTGTGAAACTCATCAAATATGCTACAATTGTCCTTGAACTTCCACTTATGTTTGATCTTGAATACTTCCATAATGTTATTGGAAGCTTAATTGATAATAGAGTGGACCCGTAATCCATCACAATCACCAAATATCAATAATACAAAATCTTATATTTAACATGACAGAATTCGGGGTATTACAGAAGTTAATAATTCCTACGTAGAATCAAATATTCAATGATTGCAAAATCTTTTGAGGTGAAACCCAAAATTAAAAATGTGAGGGGTTGGGCTAGGCTTAGGCTATCAAAGCAAACAATATTGCAATAAGGTGGGAATGGTGATGTTGAATTTGAGGTCCAATGAAGTTTTCTTGTGTTATTCGCTGGAAGTACCATTTTCTTTGGGTGAAGTTTATTTTATTTCTTTCCTTTATATTCGGTATGTATAACTTACATCGGTGTGAACTTTTATTTCATGCACAACATTTTCTTTTTTAACTTAAATTTATTGCACTGTAATTTAAATTCTGGTAATTACTATGTGAACTTGGTCCATCTCATGTTAGCTATGATGTAGATTTAATTTATCATTTTAAGTCTACTATGGCAAACTACAAATCAAACATTGGATTAAGCCACCCAGTCTTCTTCAAAAATAAAATCCTTCAACTTGATATTTTTGTCTTGGCCAGCCTACCCGTTGTGATACTTGTAGTTTCAAGTGTTTTTAATTCATCATCAAATATATTATCGCAACTAAAGTTATAAAAAAAAAAAAAGTACTATTTTTCACCATCTCCATATACTGGTAATTACTATTTTTCACCATCTCCATCTATGTCAGCTAAAATATATAATTAGAATAACTTAGTTCTTGTTTTGTGTCGTGACTAAATAAACTCTACTATTTTCTTTTAATTATGTATTTTTATTGAAATTGATAAATGATAGAAAATTTTCAAGTAACGTTTTAATCATGTGTTTGATCGCATCCCTTTGAAGTGAACTAAATATGAGACATATCTTATTAGTATAAATTGAACAACTTGCAGCAAATTTTAATGGAAAAAACCACGCTTAGTCTCCCATACCAATAATAAATTATTAAAAAAAACATGTTTGATTGCATCATTAGATGACACTTTCCGCATGAAAACTTGTTTATTTGTTTCAAGTCCTCTAATTAAGCTGTCTGCTAACGGTTGTTTGATCATCATTATTGTCTATCATACTTGGGACTAAACTTCTCATGCTTCCATCTTCACAATTACATGCTTCACATGTAAAGTAAGTCCTGCTGTGAAGCTTGGTCCACATTAAACATCTAAAGTAAGTCCTGCTCCATCCAACAAGATATTGTCATTTTGTATTGAAACTCTCACAAATTTCATTTTAGGTTTTATCTTAAAACACCTTTTGTAGAGATAATCCCACTAGCATACTGTTCTTCATTATCTAAGTAATGTTTATACTTTTCAACTCTCCTAATACTAGTAAGGCTACAAAATCGCTCTTCCCTTGTACGAGATGCAGAGAAATGAGAAACGACATAGCAATGGTAGATGAAGTGATCCTCCTCTATCACCACCTTAAATTGCAAAATCGCCTTCGATCCTAGGTAAAACACGTGGTTTCTAAACTGTAATATCTTGTATAATTTTTTTAAAGGAAAAAGAGATTTTATTCCTTTTTAAATTCCGTAACTGCCCTAAAATCTCGAGAGTGTTGAGATCATGGTCTTTCCCTTTCCTCCTCTCATTCCTTTATTGTCAACAAACATAATCACTCTCTCCAATTCCCTACTATCTCTCGTTTCCCTCTCTGTTCTCTCTTTCCCTCTCACTATGGTTAGAATCGCGAACAAATTTCCCAAGAAATTTTCCCTATGTATTGAAAGAATTGACAATGGTAAGTCCATCTCTCGACTTTGTGATTTCCAATCATTTTAGAAAAGCTTTGATTCTGGTGCATCACTCTATTGAAAAGGAAATTGTGCTAGTTTGAGGAAGGAAAACCTTGGAATCGCTATCGGCGTGACAGGGGATTTGGGTGGTTGGGAAAACAGAAAAGTTGAAGGTAAAAATCTGATTTTTTTTTCTCATTTTTCGATTTCACATCTGTTTGGCAATGTGGATCTGGATATTGAAACCAATAGATTTACTAAGTCTGAATTAAATTTCTGAGTATTGTGTAAATGGTTGGCGGTTTGGACGAAACCGATGAATAACCATGAGAAAATTGTCGGCAGTGAAAGATTGAAATGCACAACCCAACTGATGTTGAGCCGCAACACGTGATATGCTTGATCCTCGACGCAAATGTCTGGCAGAGACTCAGTCGGACTAGTCAGCCGTCGAACACAGAAGTTCGCTACAGGGACGAAAATGTTCGTGAGTCACCATGGGTTGGGCCATGATTTTGGCCCAATGAATTGAAGAACCGATGAACTGTGGGCTTCGGTTTGGGCTGCAGTTTGAACTGCAGACTGGACTCCAGTTTTGGGGCTACGGCCCATCAATTATTCCAGACCTGTTTTGGGCTTACATTGAGCCTGGTTTGAGCTAGAATTTTGGGTAAAGTTATCAAATCAATTTCTGGATTAATTTTATATGATAATCAGAATTATTTAGATATAGAGTTGACCCAAAAATTAATACCTAAGTTTTTGAATAGGTAACTAAATTTATTATAAATTCGTGGATTTTGGATTTTGGGCTGATTGGACGCTTGGGCTTTGATCAGTGTGAGGCAACTTCGAGGTAGGGATTATTATTATTATTTATGCACTACATTTGCTTATTATTCTCCTTAAATAATTCTTTTAATTTGAAATTTATATTCTAATGAAACATTCATTTTCAAACATTAGAATTTTTTTACATTATATTTTCACACATTCTATCCTATGAGATGTGTTTGTTAATTTTTGAAATGGATTATAGGAGATTTTTTTTGAAATGTCATTGGGTTCGAATCCCTAAAGTGCAAATAGATAATAGGACAGCTGTATGTTTCATGTTCTTGGGTTGCGAATCCCTAAACCTGATCAGGGTGTTATTTGGCTTTTGCGATCGCCTAGCATTGATTTTATTTCCTTAAATGGCTATGGCATTGTGTGTTCGGTGTTCGTGAGTGGCTCCATTTTCACTGTGACTTTAATTAGTACAACAAGGGTGTATCTTCGTTACATACCACGTATTAGTGGGTCGTTTTAAACAGGTGCTCTTTTATACAATTTTCTTTTAAAAAAATAAAATTGAAATTTATAAAATGTAATTTTTAAATTTTATACATGCTTAATAAAACTCTTGTTTTTAAAACCTCAAAATTTTAAATCCTTACTGAGTTTAGTCAACACATCCTTATAACAAATTTTCAGAAAATTATCAGCCAGACTTCCAGTTTCCTAATCAAGATTAGATCTGACATAGTTGTTTAGTTTCTATTATTTTAATTATTTTCCTTGAGAGATTTCGGTGAGGTATTCTCATTTATTTGAATGACTAAAATCCTTAAATTCTTAATTTACTTTACACACAGTTATTTTATTTTGTATTATATTATTTTACTATCTGATGTCACTTGTTGGACCTGTTAAACTCATATTTATCGAGCCTTGGTTATTAACTAATATTTTAAATCTTCCGCTTTGAATTAATAAAATTTAAGAGAAAAAGGGTCGGACGATTTGGTTCTTCGGGCCGGGTCATTTCCCGTTCTGTCTTGGGTCCCATTTGGGGCGTGATAGAATTTTTGGTATCAGAGTCAGGTTCCATCTTGAAAAGTGATATCAATAAGATAGTATAGTAATATACAAGGATTTACAAATACTGTGCTTAAGAATAAAGTAAAAAACTAATTTGTGTTAAAATGCTGTTAGAAAGTTATCATGAGGTTTTTCGTTGGTAGATGAAGACATTTCTTTAATTGGACACGAGTAATTTTGAGTCGTCTAGATTTGGTTGGAGATAACAAGAAGTACACCTTATAAGTGATTAGAAACAACCTTACTGAATATATGAGTCTGCGAACTTTTCTGGGTTATGTGTGGGCCTGTGAAATTTAACTTAAGAAACCTATTATAGGAAGAAATCCAAAACCTCAATTTCCTTCAAAAATTGAATGATTACTCCTTCATATTTGGAACATGACAGTTTGTGTTGGAACCCTGTGTTTGAAGACTCTGATTCGAAACTATTGGTAAAAACTTCTAATTAGTATTTGGATTGTACAATTTGACACTAGGGTAAATTGTTGTGTAAGCAGTTGAAAATATTTGGATCAAATATTAGAGTTGTTCAAGTAGATCGATGACTTCAATAGAAAGTTCTCTGATAGTGGCTTATATTGAAATCTCTTAGGATGAAATTATAAAGCATTTAAAGTCTAGTGATTGTGAGTGGAGCTTAACCTTTAGGTATTGAAAAAAATTGATTAAGGGTGATACAAAAGAATTTGACTGCTTTTGGAAATCTATCGAAATATTGGGTTGAGTTTGCAACCTTCTATTTCAAAAAAATTGCCCATGTATGGTGGGAGTGTCTTAAGTTGGATTAACCGTGAGATATGATGATTTGGACTCAGTTTGAGGCAGTATTCAAAAACAATTATTGGAACGCTGGTCATCACCAAAATATGATCAATGTTTATCATGATTTGGATAATGAGAATCTGACTGTAGAGAAGCTAGTAAATTCCCAAATTTTGAGTTTTCCCCTAAATAAGAGATATGAAATGTGTCTTGTTTGTTCGATCTGTTGCCCTTATTTTTTACGGGCATGAATATTGGTTAGTCTGATAGTTATACTTATGGATCAGTTTGATGTAATTCTAGGTATAGATAGATTGGACTTTTACAAAGCTAAAAAAAAATCGACTGTCATCAAAAAAAAATATTACCTTTACATTGGATGACAGAAAGATCCAAATACAACCAAGTAATTATTGTATGTTCCTATTAGTCCTATTTTGCGAGCCTGTTTGGGTGGTTGGAGGAGATTGGAGTCTTACGGGAGTATTTTTGTACTATTAGCGGTGACCTTGTTACGGTCAAACATGATTCTATTTTATCAATGGTTTGTGATTACCCTGATGTTTTTCCTGAGGATCTGTCTAGGTTACCACCCGACCGCGAGATTATTTTTGCATTGATTTGATGCTCGATGCTACTCCGATTTCGATTTCTTTGTATCGCATGGCTTTGCTACATTGAATGAACTGAAAGTTCAATTGAATGTTTTATTGAAAAAAAAAATGATTTATTCATAATAGTATTTCATCGTGGGGTTTGCCTATTTTGTTTGCAAAGAAGCAGGATGGTTTGCTTCGACTATGCATTGATTATCGAAATTTGAATATTGTGGCAATTAAGAACGAGTATTTGTTGCAGTGGATAATTGACTTATTGGATTGACTTGGAGAATTTATATACTTCTCAAATATTGATTTGAGATTTAATTATTGAAAATACGTGGAAAAGATATTCCAAAAACATCTTTTGTATTCGTTATTGACATTTTGAACTAAAGGTGCTTCTGTTTGAGTTGACTAATGCACCAGCTGCTTTTATGAATCTCATAAATCAGGTCTTTCAGCCATATCTTGATTAGTTTGTTGTGGTCTTCATTAATGATATTCTAATATATTTTAAGACTCTAGATGAACTTATGGAACATCCGAGAATTTTATATTGATGCTGAAGAAATATCAGTTGTATGCAAATGTAAAAAGTGCAACTTTGGATAACTTA
This sequence comes from Begonia loranthoides, assembly GCA_022433065.1. Lineage (NCBI taxonomy): Eukaryota > Viridiplantae > Streptophyta > Magnoliopsida > Cucurbitales > Begoniaceae > Begonia > Begonia loranthoides. The sequence goes on from CM039485.1 coordinate 21,036,142, forward strand.
AGTCAAATTTCTTGGTTATGTTGTTTCTTGAAATGACATTTTGTTGATTCATCCAAAATTGAAGGTGTGTTAGATTGAAAGTCAACCAAAAACGTTACTAGAGTGCATAACTTCTTGGGTCTAGTAGGCCAATATCGTTGATTTGTGCAGAACTTTTCTTATGTTGTTAATGTTGTTGACCGATAAGGCGAGAAATTTATTTAGAAAGTGTCAGACCACTTTTGATGAATTCAAGCAAAATTTGACTACTGCTCCAGTTTGGCAGTACTTGATGAGAGTTTTCTTTATACAGTTTTTAATAATGCATCAAGAGTTAGTTTTGATTACGTTTTGATGTAGCAAGAATAAAGTTATAGCTTATGTTTACCGACAGTTAAAGATGCATTAGTAGAATTACCCTACCCACAACTTGGAACTTGTGACTATTATTTTCACCTTAAAGATTTGGCAGAGTTACTTGTATAATGCCAAATTCGAAGTATTTTTGGATCACAAGAGTTTAAAGTACTTCTTCTCACAATGTGATTTAAATTTCAGACAACGCCATTGGGTTTAGTATATGGAAAAATTATGAGTTTACTTTAGAATATCATCCTTGTAAGGCTAATGTTGTAGCTGATATCTTGAGTTGTTATTTTCAAAGATCTCTTTCCTTTCTTGTTTTAGATAATTGGAAGAGATGTCTTATTATTAGAGATTTTGAGCTACAGTACCAAGACAATGTAGTTTGGTTCAGGTTTAATTTAATAGTGACTCCTATATTTTTGCAACGTGTGAAAGACTTGCAAAGTTTGACAATGTGTTGAAAAAAAGATTCGAGATGATTCAAGCTGGTGAACAGTTTGATGGTTAGGAGATCAGTTCTGATGGACTCCTATTATTTAAGAATCGAGTCGTTGTCTCTAGTGATTTGGATTGGAGGCAGGCAGTTTTGGCTAAGGGCCATGAGACCAGATTTGCTATTCATCCTGACAGTACGAAAATGTATCATGATCTGAAGTATCAATAATTATGAGTTGGAACGAAATGGGATGTAACTATGTATGTTTTAAGGTGTTTGACTTGTTAGTAGATTAAGGCTAAGCATCAGAGACTAGTTGGGTTATTGCAACCTTTGTCTATCCTTGAGCGGAAATGGAATAGGATTATCTTGGATTTCGTGATAAATTTGCCTTGAACGGTACAAGTATTTGACGTAGTGTGAGTGATTGTTGGTAAATTGACAAATTCGCACATTTTATCTCCATCAGAATGGATTTCTCTTTGATGAAGTTAAGTCAGTTGTATATTGAGGGCTTCATTTATCTTCACGGTGTTCTCTCTAGGATTGTTTCTAATGGCGATCCAAATTTTACGTAGAAGTTTTGAAAATCCCTTCAAAGAGCTTTGGAGACAATGCTTAGTTTGAATATTGTATATCATCCTCAGATTGATTGTCTGTCTGAACGTACGATCTAGATTCTCGAAGATATGTTCAGATCTTGTATTATTTTTTTATTTCAGTGATAGTTGGGCAAACCACTTGTCTTTAGTGGAGCTTGTTTATAATAACAATAAATTTTAGGCATGTATCAATGTTTTTCCATATAAACTTTATATGGGAAATTGTGTTGATCACTTCTAAGGGGCTGAGACCGTAGTGCGTGTCTGATTTGATTAATGGGACAATTGAGAAATTTTAAGTAATTAAAGTGTGACTGAGTACATTTCAAAGTCGAAAAATGAGTTATGAAAGCCTCCCTTGAAGAGAAGTTGAGTTTCAACCAAATAATTTTATATTCTCAAATATACGACCTCGTCAAGCTATTGGTCGTGTTGTTATAAAAGAAAGTTAACTTCAAGATACATAGGTCATTTTTAGAGGATTGAGCGGTTTAGCTCAATGGTTTATCTCTTAGAATCACTGTTACTACTGAATTATATTCATAATGTCTTCCATATCTCTATGTGAGGAAGTATATTCGGGCTCTTCGCATGTTATTTCTTAAACTGAAATTCTTATTCAGGAGTATGTATCTTATAAGAAAGAATCTGAGAAAATTCTGAGTCATGAAATCAAAGTCCTACATCACCTAAAAATACCTTTTGCTCGAGTTTAATGGAAGAACCATTGTAATTGGGAATTCATTTGTGAAATTGACTCTCGCATGATTGTTAAATATCTTTGTTTGTTCAATAGTACTATTAAGATTATTCTAAATTTTGGGGACGAAATTTTTTTAAGTGGGAAAGATTGTAATATCTGGTATAATTTTTTTAAAGCAAAAAGAGATTTTATTCATTTTTTAATTTCGTAACTGCCTTAAAATCTCGGGAGTGTTGAGATCATAGCCTTTCCCTTTCCTCCTCCTATTCCTTTACTATCAACAAACAGAATCACTCTCTCTAATTCCCTACTATCTCTCGTTTCCCTCTCTGTTCTCTCTTTCCCTCTCACTACAGTCAGAATCGCGAACAAATTTCCCAAAAACTTTCCCCTATGTATTGAAAGAATTGACAATGGTAAGTCAATCTCTCAACTTTGTGATTTCCAATCTTTTTAAAAAAGCTTTGATTTTGGTGCATCACTCTATTGAAAAGGAAATTGTGCTAGTTTGAGGAAGGAAAACCTTGGTATCGCTATCGGCGTGACAGGGGATTTGGGTGGTCGGGAAAAGAGAAGAGGTGACGGTAAAAATCTAATTTTTTTTTTCTCCTTTTTCAATTTCGCATCTGTTTGGCAATGTGGATCTGGATATTGAAACCAATAGATTTACTAAGTCTGATTTAGATTTCTGAGTATCGTGTAAATGGTTGGCGGTTTGGACGAAACTAATGAATTACCATGAGAAAATCGTCGGTAGTGAAAGGTTGAAATGCACAACCCAACTGATGTTGAGCCGCAACGTGTGATATGCTTGATCGTCAACACGATTAGCAAATGTCTGGCCGAGACTCAGTCGGACTAGGCCGTGCCATCGAACACAGAAGTTCGCGACAGGGACGAAAATGTCCGTGAGTCACCATGGGTCGAGCCATGATTTTGGCCCAGTGAGTTGAAGAATCGATGAACTGTGGGCTTCGATTTGGGCTGCAGTTTGGACTGCAGACTGGACTCCAGTTTTGGGGCTACGACCCATCAATTATTTCAGACCTGTTTTGGGCTTACATTGAGCCTGGTTTGAGCTAGAATTTTGAGTAAAGTTATCAAATCAATTTTTGGATTAATTTAATATGATAATCAGAATTATTTAGATATAGAGTTGACCCAAAAATTAATACCTAAGTTTTTGAATTGGTACCTAAATTTATTATAAATTCATGGATTTTGGATTTTGGGCTAATTGGACGCTTGGGCTTTAATCAGTGTGAGGCAATTTCGAGGTAGGGATTATTATTATTATTTATGCACTACATTTGTCTATTATTTTCCTTAAATAATTCTTTTAATTTGAAATTCATATTCTAAGGAAACATTCATTTTCAAACATTAGAATTTCTTTACATTATATTTTCACACATTGATTTTTGAAATGGATTATAGGAGATTTCTTTTGAAATGTTTTTGGGTTCGAATCCCTAAAGTGCAAATAGGTAATAGGACAGCTGTATGTGCCGTGTCATTGGGTTGCGAATCCCTAAACCTGATCAGGGTGTTATTTGGCTTTTGCACTCCGAATATCACTTTTATTTCCTTAAATGCCTATGACATGTTGTGTTCGGAGTCCGTAAGTGGGTCCATTTTCACTGTGACTTTAATTAGTACAACAAGGGCGTATCTTCATTACATACAACGTATTAATGGGTCCTTTTAAACACGTGCCCTTCTGTACAATTTTCTTTAAAAATAAAATAAAATTGAAATTTATAAAATGTGATTTTTAAATTTTATAGATGCTTAATAAAAATCTTGTTTTTAAAATCTAAAAATTTTAAATCCCTATTGAGTTTAGTCAACACATCCCTATAACAAATTTTCAGAAAATTATCAGTCAGACTTCCAGTTGCCCAGTCTAGATTAGATCCGACAAAGTTGTTTAGTTTCTATTATTTTAATTATTTGCCCTGAGAGATTTCAGTGAGGTATTCTCATTTATTTGAATGACTAAAATCCTTAAATTCTTAATTTACTTTACGCACAATTATTTTATTTTGGATTATATTGCTTTACTATCTGATATCACTTGTTGGACATGTTAAACTCATATTCATTGGCCCCTGGTTAATAACTAATATTTTAAGTCTTCCGCTTTGAATTAATAAAATTTAAGAGAAAAATGATCGGACGATTCGATTCTTTGAGCTAGGTCGTTCTCCGTTCTGTTTTGGGTCTCATTTATGTCGTGACATAAACAATCTATAATGCCATATAGATCGAAGCAAAAATTTAAATAACTGGTCATATCTGGTGATTGATTTGTCACCCTGAATTTTAGCTACAAGATTTGATTTTGATCTTACAAAACTCTACAGAAATCCTCACTAGATGGTGTAACATGATCTTAACGGATTACCAAAAACTGGAAACCAAAAACATAAAAATACAATACATGGATTCATTAGTCAGTTACCAACCTTTTACCTCTCTTCATGAACATTATTAAAGTCAACAAAACATTTAGACCTTCATTTGCATGTCATTTCGTTTTTAAACTTTATTTATCAATGTAATTAACTTACATTAAGGGAAATATTTATAGTATTTACTTGGGAACAGTGCAATTTACCATGAAAGTGCCGAAGGGTGGTTGGAGTTTCAATGCAGCAGCAGGAGAGAACAACAGCAGTGAGATGATCCTCCTCTGCCGACCTCACATCAGATTGCAATGGCAGACCGACCCTCTAATACTTTTAAACCAGGTTAAGCATTTACTGTGAAACAGTGAAATGCACCATGAAAGTGCAGAAAGGTTGGTTATTTTTCTTTCCTCGTTGGTGGGTGTTTCCCTGTTTGCCATGGTGATGATATGAAATAAGCATGCGCCATAAAAAGGTAGGGTAGGTTGTGTCTATGAATTATTAAATGGCCCCTGACAGGCTTTAATCATGAGGCTTCGTACATTAAGGGTTGAGTGAGTTTCAGTAATTAGTTTCAACTGGGCTGCTGGACTACACTCAAAAAGCCTGACTTTTAAAAAACAATTAGAATAATTACAGGTAGTAATTGACGTTGGATAAATATAACAAGAAAATCTCCCTTAACAACCATTTTTACCCAAGAATCACGCCTGCTTCCATGTTAACTAATCATAATCACATTCGTCAGGAAAAAATATTAACTTTTTTTGGTTTACTTGGGAGACCATTTCAACCCTTTCTTTGTAGCCAACCAAAAATAGGTGCTTGCTTTCATATAACGCTAGAACTTAAATCTCGTTCTCTTCCTTGACAGACCTGGGTTCATTGAAAACCATTTACCAGGAAACTCTAGTCTGACCCGATTAACTGCATCGGAACTGATGATATTCAAAACCCTAATTTGGAAGGACGGATTATACTGAAGAGACTATTACAATTCCTAGGGTTCTTGTTGTATTGTGTATGAACACGAGATCTCGTTTGCTCTCTGATGCTGCTTCTTTATCAGAAACTGCAGATAAAAGAATTTAGTATAAAGGTTTCCAGACAGACATTTGAACATATATTTATCGAGTGAAATTGGGGAAACAAGATGGACGCAAATATCTAAAAATCTAATGTTGGAAATTTCTACAAGGCTGAAAAACCACCATCAAACTCCCGACCATCATCATCAACAGCATAAAGGAGAAAAACAGTAAAATATGAGACATACCAGACATGTAATCATGAGGTACCTTCATAATATCTCTCAGACGACCTAGTAGATTAGAAAGGTTATATCAGGAGTATCTTACAAAGAGAAGCCAACAGAGCTCCGTTGACAGTATGCCCACCTCCATAGAAGAGGAAAGAATCAAGTAAAATGATAGATCTTTAGGTAGGGAGGTGGACAGAATGCCAATAAACTCTGCAAGTAACCCTTTGGTAGACGCTCATGAAAACCCACCATTTCTTCGAATATTATTCTTCAAACTACCAAGTGAAGAAGAGATATAAGCTCAAAGAGGTTGGTTTCTACTTAAGATGGGGATAAGAGAGCACAGTACATGGAGAGAGAGAGAGTGGGGAAGAGGGGAGAGAAAGAGAGGGCGTAATTAATAAATTTGACATAGAGGTGAGGAAAGCGCAGAATAGGTAGTTTCAGACTCAAAGGCAGGTAAATATACCAGATCGGATGGTTCATTCCTTTTGCCAAAATCATCATCATCACACTTATTCTTCCAGTCTCTCTTTCTCTCTCTATATCCATATGTCTTTTCCTTACTTTTGCCCCCTACATCCTCATCTGTCCCTTCTCACAACCCCTCGTTTCTGCTGCCATTAACATCTTTCAACCCAACCTTATACCCTTTAGAAGCAAACCCAAAACATACAAAATAATGCAAATTTTTTCCCTTATGGATTCAGCCAAACTGAGTTTGGTAAGCCCTAGTTGCTTAATGGCTCAAAAAGACATACAAGCAGAACTAACAGTCCCAGTTTCAGATCAAAGAAACTAGAAAATCCCATTTGGTTTGAATAAAACTTGGGCGACATTTAATTGGAATTTCTATTAAGCAGACAATCGATCCTCTAGTCGAAGTTTGGGAAGCAAACTTTACTGTGATCTTAGTGTATAGACAATGACTTGAACTGCAGGGTTGGTTATGGACAAGAATTTATTGAATCCATTGTTTAGAGTTGATTAAATTAAAGTCAGGCGCGGTGAAAAGGAATAAAGTGTGATTTCACTGTTGATATCCCTACGAGGAGGGTTAGGGCAAGAGAAATTAATTAGAGCACCTGTAATCTGATACGTGATGATTAAAATGAAAAGCTTTCAGCATGGCAGTGATGAGTATGAGGAAATAATCTTGGCTGAGGCCGGAATCAAAAAGAAAAGTAAAAGCCATCGAAACAAAAAACAGGAAAAAGTTGAATTAAATAGTCAACCATTAGCTTAATGACGACTTTTTTGAGCCATCTTTCATGGGTCCTACACTTTGATCACCACTGAGTGTGGAATCCTAGGTATCCTCTTTGACTTTTGTGGAATTCACTACAAAACCTCTCGTTTGAGTTTGCACAATGTAAACACTCTTTTAACACGTTAGATAAACGAGAGTTGGAAGCTAAATCATCAATACACCACCACTTTTGTGGCAACACGTCTCTCGTCATATCACAAAATGTAGCCGCAGGGCCTAACAAATACCAACACAATAGCTCTCTCTGTCACTTGTCATGTCAGTTGGTAAGGGTTTAATAGATTAGTATAAAAAATAGTGCTAAATTATTATATTAACACAATGGAAAATTAACAAATCAACTCCACAAAACCTCCATCATCTGTTTTACAAATTGCTTAACTTAAAAAAAAAATAAATCATAGTAACCCTTACTATTATTCTTATAGTTAATGATAACGATCAGCGGAGCTTGGCCACGATCTCCGGAAACTTAATGACAATGAATCGCAAAGGCTTAATATGATGAACCACAGAGACTTGACGATGACGAACCATCGAGACTTAATGACAACGAGCGGAGACATCTAAGGCAACAACAATAAGTAACATCCTTTAAAATTCGTTGGCCAAGGACCGTCGAACGAAAACATCCAAGACAGCAACAACGAAAGACGTCCATTAAAATTTGTCAGCCAAGAACCGTCAAACAATAATTCAACAAACTGACGAAGGACATCAACTATCTGGGGACGTCCGTCGTGCCCGTTGGAACGATGGTTCATAACCGTTGGATTGAGAACGGACGTCCCTCGATCAGAATGGACGGCTAGGATGGAGTTTGTCACTTTCCAAATGGCGATGACAGACGTCCCTAGTCTCACAATGGATGTCCCTCAACTTAAGATTATGTCGTTCAGGTTGCAACGGACGTCCATCTTTGGCCGATGGAAGTCCATTGTATGTTCGTCGGACTTCTCTGAACATTACATCAATTATCGGGGGACGTCCGTCGTGCTCGTTGGAACAATGGTTCATGGCCGTTGGATTGAGAACAGACATCCCTCGATCGGAATGAACGGCTAGGATGGAGTTTGTCATTTTCCAAATGACAATGACAGACGTCTTTAGTCTCACAATGGACGTCCCTCAACTTAAGACTACATCGTTTAGGCTGCAACGAACGTCCGTCTTTGACCGATGGACGTCTGTTGTATGTTCGCCGGATTTCTCTAAACGTTAAATCTGCCTATAATCGCGAAGGACGTCCTTCAGATATAAAACGAACGTCCCTATAATTCATTGAACTTAGTTCGCCAAGGATTTCGTATTTCACAGTACTTGCTGGAGAGTATAGTCGATTCTTATATAGGTAGACCGACGCACGATGATCAGCGGCGGGTCATCCTCAAATCGCGCGATCTTTCTCTGACAGCGACGATTTTTCACAAAACACCGTCGAGGTCTGAGAAACACCGCTGCAGTCTAAGGATGATTTGTCGCTGATCATCGTTCATTTTATGTTCGAGGGGCATCCTTCACGATTATAGACAGATTTAACTTTCAGAGAAGTCTGACGAACATACAACAGACGTCCATTGGCCAACGACGGACGTCTATTATATGTTCGAGGGACTTGAGACGACGTCGTTGAGACTGAGATGGACATCCCTCGAACATAAAATGGACATCTCGCGACGGATTGTGTGTACGCCATTCTACCCATAATGACGTAGTCATAGGGACGAGTGTTCCGTGGCAGAATTGAGATACTAGACGACGACGGCGGTGATAAAAATTGCTTTCGATGATGAGAAGATTATCAGAAAACTAAAACGTGAAAATTGTGGACCAAATTATGCCTGATCTTCCCGACATCTTCTTCTCTATTACCGTCAATGTCTATCGACAAAATCATAATCAGAATAAAAAATTCACCAATAATGTCATAGGAATGCGTGACTGTGAAGATGACTATAAAAATAATATTATCTGAAAGTGAGATGGTGAGGTCATCGATAAACATTGACGATAAACATAATAGAAAAATTTATCACTTTATTTTTTTTTTTATAATTTAGTGATTAAGTTAAGGCGAAAAGACTATGGTTATTTTGTTACTGACAATAAAGAATGCCGGTTGATTTAGTATTTTTCATGCATTTTACTGTAAAACTTTAAAATGAAATTTTGCAACTCTCAATCCCCTTTTCCATTCTTTCTTTCTCGCCTTTTTTATTTCTGGGTAAACCCTTTTCATGACTCTCTCTCTTTGCTACAACCTTTCCCTTTAACCCTTTTCATGACTCTCTCTCTTTGCTACAACCTTTCCCTTTTAGCATACCCTTCTCTACAGTTGAATTCTCTCTCTCTCTCTCCTACCACCTTACCCTTTTAGCCTTTTCTACAGTTGAATCTCACCCTCTCCCTCTCCCTCTCCCTCTCCCTCTCCCTCTTTCTCTTTCTCTTTCTCTCTCCACACAATGTCAAACACGCATCACTCCCACAAGCAACTCAGTGTTGAACAGAAAACAAATGTTTGTATATCAACAAACTCCCACAAAAACTTACTGTACACATTGCTGGGTATTTATTGTGGCAACCCCTTCAGTCTATCATTTACTGCTTCCAGTCTACCTGTCCAACCATATACACGTTATGACCTAATGCTGACTTTGTACCCCATCTAAACCTGACTGTTTACGCCCAGCTGATCTGTGATCGATCTGGCGCAGTCGATTTTTCCGCAGACCCAGCTGTCTCTGCTGCTGAGTTAATGTGGATGCTATGATTGAATCATGGCCGTAATCAACGACTGTCAACCTCGCAGGACCTGTTACATATTTTCTTAGAGTTTTACAGCGGAAAAAGAGAAGTAAGCTAGCATGAAATATTAGAAAATAGAGGTGTGCACTCAAGTCTATGTTGAAACAGATGAAGAGAGGATTAACATGATCGATCATACTACGCTAATACTTCAATCATTTGTATCAAATGTGAAGCCTTTAACTCCAAGGATTCAAGGATCCATGGATAATCACAGCTTTTGAAAGAAGAAATAATTCAAATGAAGATCTCTTCACTTGGCATGAAAGTTAGTTGTCCTCTAAACATAATCATGATGAGGTGCGGCGTGGTCCATGTGAAACAAACACGCAAACGGCATGCATTGTTTGAAGCCACGCTTCTACTTTCTCTATGACCAAAAGCTAATCACGGCCGTTGGTTTTTGAGATCAGATGATCGGGAATCACTCGCGAGACCCTCTTTAAAGTCAAAGTTTTTTTTTATGGTTTGGTTGGTAAGTGAAGTTGTTGAAACGCTTGGGAAAGTCCCCACTTTAGTTGACATGAGCTGAAGGATGCTGTCCCTGAGTTCAGTGAGAAGCCATTTCTCCTCATAAAACTTCAGTTGACAATGGGCAAGTATGAATGTGGCCATCGTTTTCTAATACCTTTTCCTATTAGAGATCATGCCAAGTGATGTTCCACGTTGTGTGCGAGAGAGAGAGAGAGTCAATATGGGTTTGTAAAGATGATATAGAAAGGCTAGGTAGAGGTGATGATTGAACGTTGGAAGAGAAAAACAAAGTGAGGATTAATTGTGGAAAAGGCATTGTTTAATGAGGAAAAGAGATGGGCGCGTGATGTACAAAAACAGAAGGGAGAAATGAATGACTCCAAACTTATCTACGCCTAAATAAAATGCAACTTAAAAACAAGGCCTAGTTTGTAAAAAATGAAACACTCGAGATGCCAAACACTGTAAGGTAAAGGTCCAGGTCTGTGCTTTGAAATTTCAAAGCATGGATGGTGAGAAAGGCAATGGATGTGATAATGGTGGTGACCTTTTTCCAACACTCAGTTCCAGGCTTCAGGTGGGTGGTTTTGATGGGACCCATCTCTTTCTTTCCTACTTTACCTAACATCAACTGCTAACGCAGCCTCTAAATGGAATCAAACAATCTAGAAGACTCAAAAAAGCTGCTTAATGGCCCCGCTCGTGTGTGTCTCATAACGAGATGTCACACATTTCTCCAAATCAAAGCATTTGGCCTTTGATCAATTTTATATGTTATACCAATTTGTAGACCCGAGAAAGGTACTAGAACGATTTGATCACTAGCCCACACATAGTGTGGTGAAGGGTACCAGAACTAATGTAGAACGAGTATTGTTGTATGCATACTCTGATTTTAACTCTTGAGTAAATATGGTAGATTATAGACAATTAATCTACTAAATACTTGCACAAACAAATAATCGACACATCATAATATAAAGCTAGACTTGTAAAATAAGAGTACACATATAGTATTATCCTTCTAAAGGCAGCCTATAATAAGAGTGAGTTTTGATTCAAACTAATAGAATGTCATCAGAGCAGATTATTCTTTTAAGACACTATGATCCAAATACATAGATAAAAAAGAAAATATTTCATTTTATAATGGCAAATTACTGAATGAAATCTCCTAATCAAACACTATTTTAGTAGATGTAATATAGGTATATCTCAATTCCAGTCCCTACTCCGTATAAATAGGGAAGTGACGACTAACTTGGAGATTACTTTTGCCATACAGCATATCTGTGCCCAGTTGTTGCAAGAGTCCACTCCCTACCCGATGGGCACCATGAGCCATCTCCAATTTTCATGCTCACTCTCTCGCCTATAATTGCTGAGTAGAGATTTGGTTGTGCTTCTAAAATCTTGACAGTTGATCGGCTATGAATGTCTTGGCGTTTCCTAATATCCATCTACAAACAAAGTCAACATTTCAAACAAAATTTTCTATTGCTTTAGTAGATTTTATTTTGGCAAATTGATCTGCCTGTCAGCGTACCAGTTTCACAATCTGGTTGTGAATAGAGTCACCCCAATCATAAAAATGGTCATAAAATACAGTGGGTATCCCAGGATGCGTAAGTATATATGCATAACCCTGCAGAAGATGGAGGCTGAAAAATCAGTTCAATAAAATGAAGGCATCAGTAGCGAATTATCCTTCATTCACATCATGCATTATTATAGTAGTAAAGTTGAATCATTAGTAGAATTGAGGGTCAGACAAAAAATAGTTGAAAACAGGTTGATTTCACGAACTGTGGAATGCAAAAAATAAATAAATAAAATTGCATCGAACATATATTTTGTTCTCAACAGTTTTAGTCACCTCCATAATATGACTTGAAGGAAAGGGCCAGTGAGCCTGCAAAGAAATACTTAAACATTAGGAGGCGTAAAAGCTATAAATTTGGAACATATTGTTGTTTCAATATAGATTATGTGAAATAATAAAGATTCATTAGATCATGGCACTACGACATTTGGTCAACAATGGATCTGTAATTATAAGAAACTCATATGACAATGCATTTCTCATCTCAAACTTCATTTCTAGTTTTGCCCTCTATGCAAATGAATACTGGTTTCGAATTTTCAAATGATTCTGACTTTATCATACCAGCAAACACTTATCAGGGAAGCTTGTATTACAAAATTTCAGTCGAAACTCTGTCCACTACATTGCGGCAGAAACAAATTCATGACCCTGTAATAATTTCTAGCAACTTAATAATAATATTTACTACCTGTGTTGAGCCAGTGTCATGGTTATCTATGAACGTAGCAGACCTTGAGGGCCACCAGCCAATTACTCCAGGCGGCTTCCCTTGAGAATCACGAAGACGCCATAACTCTCCTTTAACAGCTTCCTAAATAGCGTTAGTGAGCACAAAATGATCAAAGGGGGAAAGCGATGGGTTGAATACAGATGTAACTTTTAATTGTTCAAATTACTACATCTATGAGTTTGACAATGACCACAGCACAGGAAGCACTTGACATAAACATAACAATAAAACAATGAGCTAGTCATAACATCTCTGTGGAATGATCCAGTCCCCATGGTCAACATTCTAGAGAGCGTCCCTATGTAAAAATAAAAAGCTGAGCTATGCACATCCAAAATACCTGAAGAATTCCTTTAGTTGTGAAGTCAAACGCAGCTGAATGTTGTCCTGCGCCATCAATCCAGTTTATTATGCGTTGCCTATGGCTATCTGCACAGAGTTTGTGAATGTATGGAAACATACATATAGGCAAACGTATGGAAACATGCATATAAGGTAAAACAATATAAACACTTGACATATGTGCTTAACACTATATCATTTTTCAAGCAATTTGACGTATATCATGAAAGGGGAGAAAGAGATTTACTGAATAGATTTAAAAATTGATTGAAAAGACGGCTCTGCTAAAGTGTTAGATGACAAAACTCAGAATAAGACTAATGGTGTTGTATTTTGCTTTTATAAGTTCTGAATTATAATTTTGTTAAAACCATCTTTCATTGTCTGTAAATTATCTGCACATAATGAAATCACAATAAGCAGTCAGCGAACTTAACATCTCTATGACAAGCTCAACTCGAATAACATGCATGAAATATAAGTCCACAGTTCCTTTTATCTTCTCTTCCCCATAACTACTATTGAAACAACTCATTCTGAGTTCTCCCAGTTCTACTAAAGTAGGTCCATTAAAAATAAAGCAACATACCTTGATTATAATCTAAACCACGACCATTATAGTTGCAAGAATCCCAATATTCTCCAACCGAAAAAAATGGCTTTGTTTCTTCAATATAGTCCTTCACATACTTTGCTGAATAACTAAGTTCATCAATAGAGGAAACCAAAATCATAACCATGGATGTAATATGTTTCCTACTTTCATTCATTTTTTCCCTATAAATGATGCATATTGTTTACCCTCTGGCAAAGTCAAATCGAAAATCCTGAAAACCGATGCCATCACGCAACCATTGTAGCCATGATACAATGTCTTTTCGGACAAAATGTTGGGTGTGGTCGATGTTGGGAACACCATGAAAGTTCTCCCCAGTGCTTCGATTACCCTTAAACACAGAGATATAAATTTATGCATATGCAGGATCTTCAAAGTTACCAAAAAGTACAGGAATGCATACCAGGCCACCACTGCAAGATGTAACTGCTTGCTCGTTCCATGGTAATGGAATTCCATCATAACGATTATACATTCCCCCATGTCCTTGTGTTGTTCCAACACGATGATTAATAACTATGTCAGCCATTGGTCTAATCTTGTATTTCTTCATTTTCTGAAGTAAAGCTTTCAAAAGGCTCTCAGAGCCATATGCAGAGTTGAGTGAATAAAGATTCTGTGGAAGGTAACCTAACCAAAGAACCATTAACTCCAGCATACATACAAAAATTTACCACGATCTTCATTATTTATGTGTGTGTATCTGAGTTTGTTTACCTACTATTATATAATAATACAACCTTCAGGAGAGAAGGAATGAGTTGCTGGTGGTAGCCATGCTGAAGAAAATCCAGAATTTGCAATGTCAGGAACTTTCTGTTCTAGATTTCTCCACCAATCATGTTTGTGAGACTCCCAGTTGAACGCCTCCAATCATATCATAATTCAAAATTTCAGGTACAAGAATTATTCAGTTGTTTGAAGAATTTATTCAGAAAAGGGAAGATGCAGTACTATAAAGAAAATCCTAATGCACTCATCACCTATCCAATGGGAGAAAGAACTGTCTGAAGGAGAACCGCTAATTTTCCACAGAGTTGAATATCATTGTTTGAATATATTTATTAATGAACCAAAGATTTATCATTTGCACATAACAAGCAACCAAAAGATAATTGAAGAGGTTAACAAAATAATATAGCTCTCCTTACCTGAAAAAGGATTTCCCTTCCATTCCTTATCACGACACCTGAAAGTGAATTGAAAAAACATCTTATTGAATTGCAAATACAAACATCATATTAAATGAGAAGTTTCATGTTTTTTAGATCTTCATGGAAAGAGATACAAACTTAACACTCCTGCCACCCATGCAAAATAATTTGAGAATTCGCTCAATCTACATACTATGTCTTTTCAGCCCTTTAAATTCATCAATATAATCAGTAGTCAAAATTTTAAAAGGAACCAATCAGAGATCCAGAGGAAATAAAAGACATACCAATATCAGTATGCTGACTACTTTGGTCAAAACTCTGCAATTTAGAGAATATAAAGCTTAGTCAAGACATGCGACACATAGTGCTACACTTTCTAAAAGGTAACATATTTCTTCAAATCCTACGTCCAAAGTTAGGAATCCCATTTCTTTCACGAGATCAAAAAATTCACGCAGTTAGAGAGAGAGGAGTACGATCCATACGTTGTTTTGGAGACCCATATCAACTCAAAAGCTGGTTTCTCGATTTTGAGCCTGATAACAGAAGAGTAACGGGATGTTATAGATCAATATTTGGATACTTAAAAAGCATTTATAGTCATTATTATGTGAGGTATCCATTTTTCGTAGCCGTTTTTCTCTCTGTTTTACAAGTTCCATTTTCCTTTATTTGAGCCGTAACCAATCATGAACTCGTCTATCCAAGTAGTAACCGATGATTCAAATTAATCACAAAGAATGATGATCTCGGAAACGATGAAGAGAAATGGAAAAATCAAGTAATTGATACATTCAGGCTTCAAGTATGCAAACAATAACGTAGCAAAAAGAACTGCGAAATTGAAAACTACAAGAACTCATGCAACTCACGCCAAACAATTATTCAAAAAGAAAATGAAACAAAAAAGGTTTACGGTGTCTTGAAATTTTCTATAAGCAGAGTACCAAAGTAGAGAACGTATCAAAGCTAATGCTGCGATCGAAAAGGTGAGACTTAGAGCTTGCTTACAGTAAATAAATAGAGTAAAAGCTCAGAAATTCGAAAAAGTCCACCGAATTGGAATCATGAATTTTGCCCATAAAAATGTAAAGGCGAATCAGAATATTGAACTTTTGTCAAAAAAGAAGAAACAAAAACCCAAACGATTTCTCCGCAACCAAAAGGACCACATATTCCGAATTTCACAGCTTCTAGAAGATAAAAAAGAAGAAATAAGGAGCTTTTGGATCAAGGCTCTCATCAATTATTGGAGTGATGAGAAAGTTGATAGTACACTTCGATTTTGAGACTCGAACCTGAGGGCTTCCATACGAATGTAAGGACGAGATACGCAGCTGAAATCTTCTGGCACACAGTTGCGAGAAAGCTTGAGCATTAAGCAACAACCATGACTGCAACAACTTGCAGAGATTTCGACGTTGATTTGGATTATATGGGCCTTTGGCTATGGGATTTCAATGGTTGGAACTGTAATTCTTGTTAGAAGTTTGACCGAAAACGGATTTCCATTTATAACCCATCAATTTAGGAAAGACGCTGAAGTAAATGAAAGAGAATAATCAAGAGAAGAGGATCATGAAGTAATTAAGATTTTGTGAGTGTGAAAGTAATGTGATTCACAAGAGAGAAAAACAAACAACGAATATAATAATTTACGTATAAATTCTTATGGGGAAAATGGCAAATCAACCATCATTTTTTATTATTGGTGACAATCCAACCATCATTCTTTTTTTTTCTAACAAATAACCCACTAAATTATGAGAAATTAACGCCGCAACCATCGCTGTCACCTTTGCCGTTAACGCTTTAATGACGAATCGCGACGGTTCGTCGCAAATCACGGTGGTCTTGTGACGAACCGCGGCGGTTTGTCAAGAGACTGCGACGATCTCATGACAAACCGCGATCTCATGACAAACCAATTTGTTTAAAATTTTTTATCGCAAATTTGAGGTCTTAAACGCGTGATTTGTCAAGAGACTGCGACGATCTCATGACAAACCGCGATCTCATGACAAACCAATTTGTTTAAAATTTTTTATCGCAAATTTGAGGTCTTAAACGCGTGATTCTGACATCTGCAACAAAAGTTATGGTCTTTTGA
The DNA here is from genome assembly GCA_022433065.1 of Begonia loranthoides. Classification (NCBI taxonomy): domain Eukaryota; kingdom Viridiplantae; phylum Streptophyta; class Magnoliopsida; order Cucurbitales; family Begoniaceae; genus Begonia; species Begonia loranthoides. The sequence goes on from CM039485.1 coordinate 21,053,010, forward strand.
AGTTGAAAAGGTCAAGAATCTAATAAAAGGATTAGATTAGTAAAACACATACATAAGAACTTTGAAGTAGCCATGAAACACTAAAAACCAAGAACCGCTGCGGACTTTGAAGTAGCCATGAAAAACAAAGAGTTTCATGGCTACTTCAAAGTCCCTATTTAGTGTTTCATAGCTACTTCAAAATCCAGATGTATATATTTTACGAATCTAATCATTTTATTAGATTTTTGACCTCTTAACTTCAAAAGACTATAACTTTGGCTACATGTGTCAAAATAGGCTCCAAAAGGTATCAAATCGAAGTTCTCTCAGAGATCTATGACTAATCTATAAGGATAGCCAATGACCCCCCTTTCTTGGGCCTAAAATCAAGCATTTAAGCCCTCAAATTTGCAATCCAAAATTTTTAACAAACCGCGAGTCATGAGACCTCAGCTGTGTCTTGACAAACCGCCGCGGTTCATCACCAGACCGCCGCGGTCTTGTGACAAATCGCGGCGGTTTGTCACGAGATCGCGGTGGTCTCTTGACCAAACACCATGGTTTGTCACGAGACTGTAGTGGTTTACGACGAACTGCTGCGGTTCTTCATTAAAGCATTAACGGCAAACATGACAGCGATGGTTGAAGCGTCAATTTCTCATAGTTTAGTGGTTTATTTGTTAGAAAAAAAGAATGATGGTTGGTTTGTCACCAACAACAAAGGATGATGGTTGATTGTCATTTTTCCCATTCTTATGAGAAAAAAGGGAATTAACACCGTAGACCCAATAATTTGAAATCAACGACAAATTAAATCATGAAGAAATTTTACTAATAACTAAAACCCTATACTATGGAAAATTCTCGCTGGCGACCTCGCAGTCAAGTTTCCCTTCCAAATCCGTCGACATTAACGCCTCCATTTCGTTGACGCCAAGGACCATCGAACGGAGAAAGGACATCCCTCCTGCCTGTTGGAAGACGGACAGACGTTGGAACAATTATCGGGTGATGGCGACAATTGTCAATGGCCATTGGATTGAGAAAAGACGTCCCCCACTCAGAATCGAGGGCCAGGATTGAATCTGTTGATCGTCCATGGTTGTTGGATCGAGGGAGGGATGTCCCTTATAGGGATTAACGGCCAAGATTGAATCTGCCATTTTCCAAAGGCCATGGTGGACGACTGTCCATGGCCGTTGGATCAAGCGAGGGACGTCCCTTATCGGGATTGACGACAATGATTGAATCTGCCATTTTCCAAAGGCGATGGCGGACAACAATCCATGGCCGTTGGATCGAGTGAGGGACGTCGCTAGATCGAAATGGATGGTCAGAATGGACTCCAAATTCTTTAACATTGAAGGGTCACGTGCAAGACACACATGTTTTTAAAACGTGTGAATTCCCTCAATTAAGACAGATGTCCCTCTTCCACAACAGACGTCTCTCGACCTATTTTGGACATCTCTAGTTCATAACGGACGAGGGATGACGTTGTTCTGCCAATTACAGACTTTGCTAGCCTCACAATGGACATCTCTCATATTAAGATGGCGTCGTTTAGACCATAACGGACGTCCGTTTTTATGTCGAGGGTCCTTCTCTAAACGCTAAATGAAAACATTTCTCCTCTTGACGAACGCAAATCTGCCTACTTAATAGCAAAGGACGTCCCTTACCTTAGCTATTGCCAAGAGAAATTTCATCTTCCTCCAACCAACTCGAGCTTCCGATATCTATCCTCACTTTTGTTGAAGCGGAAAATGGCATCAAAGGCGGTTCAAGTGTCGAAGAAGAGTAAAATGGCTCCCTCCGAGCCCGAAGGTCGAGCACACATGTCTACAGAGGCACAACCCATGGTGTTCAGCTCAGCCTCCTCTAAACAACGTTACAATAATGACATTATACCCCGTGCCGTAATTCTATCTAGGAGGGTAGATTTCAATATGTTTGCTGACTTTGGATAAAAGGAAATGTTTGAACGCATTGGTCTGTATAGATTGTGCACAATGGGGGGCCATTATTATGAGAGGTTTGTGAAATTATTTTACACAAATTTGGAGCTGGACAACCTTACTGAGCGGAGGACGTTTGTATATGGGAAACAGATTACGCTAACTCTTAAGGAGTTAAATGAGCTTATTGGATGCTCAAAGGAGTAGCTGACAGAGGAGTATTTCCATGTATCCAAGAACCCAGACTTTGTAAAACAAGGAGAAAGTCTGGCATTGCTAAAGCAATTGACTCGCAATCCTGAAGCCGTTGAATCTTTCTCTCGGCCCAAATCAAAGGACCTAAATGCTAAAGCAAGAGTCATCTATCACATGATCACTCACACTGTTTTGCCTCTTGATGGACATAGAGACCATGTCAGTTGCATGGATCTCTATATGATGGAGAAGCTCTACAATGGGAGGAGGTTCAACCTTGTCTGTGTCATTATTAATCAAATGAAGGCAATCGTGAAGAGTCCAAGGAAGAATCTCCCCTATAATTGGCTCATTCAGCATATCGTTGACAGCAGCGGGTTGGTTGTCCCTCTCAAGGAGCAACGAACCAATGAAAAGACACTTGAAATGTACAATTAAGTGACATTGGCTCGGATGGGGCTGCACAAAGTAGGAGGGGAGTGGGTATTCAAAGGAGCGGACACTCCCTCCACTCAGCCTGCACATCCTCCTTCCACGTCGGCTGCACCACCTCCATCAAAGTCAGTTGCACCTCCTCCTTCGAAGTCCACTACACTAATTCCGTGGACGTTAGATGCACAACAGTCAGATCACGTGGATATGGAGGACAATTTTGTTCATCCTACGGTGGATGATGCACCTCCCCCTCCTTCTCAGCCCTCGTCCTACGTAATGATCAGTGATGAGAGGTGATAATGGCTTGTTGCCAAGTTGGAGAGACAGGAGAGGCAACTTGCTGAGATTCAAGCCACTATACTTCAAATGAAAGAAGCCCGGTTAGCTCCTCTAGTAACCCGGCCATCTCTTCTATCAGCTTCCCCTGCATCTTCCGATGCCGGTCCAAACGGATCAAAGTATGTCTTTTAGCTTACATGCACTTTCCATATATGCTTTAGTACTGTTGATTAACAATGTGTTACAATTGTGCCGGTCTCCTATCATCAGTCAATCGTCCCCTCCTCCTACCCTTGCCAAAATTAAGAAGATATTGGCAACGGGTCCTCCTTCGACAGAAGCAGTTCTAAGGCCTGCTTCACTGCTAAAAGTGCAAGTGGTATGTTTTCAATTTGGTTTTGTACAATTTTTTCTAATTTACACTGACACTTGATTTTTTATTGCAGCCTGTGAAATTGATGGACGAGTTCATGACACTGGCACGGGCAAATATCAAGAACAACAAGGAGATGTGTGCTATATTTTGTGGCTCCAGGCTAAGAAACAATATGATTTGAAAGTTATTCTCAATTTTGATTGTATGCTGATGACATTGTGTGGCGTGTTGTTGTTTTTCAGAGTAAAAATGTCTGTTCAATAACAACCCTCCTCGTTCAAAAGCAATCGGGAGCTTCGGATTGGGTAAGAATGGTTAACCAATGTACAAGACACTGTTATTGAAAATAAATAAATATCTCGTGTTCTTAACATGCAATGCATGGCATTGAAGGAGGAGGAGATATTTGATGTTCAAATGAAGGAGGGACTGCTGACTCTTGGTTGGATCCATGTATGGCACTTGTATTCATTCATGCAACATTTTTTCCTTGTACAATATATGGATTTTATTTCACAGACACCCGAATCAGTCATGTTTCATGTCATCGATTGACGAGCACACACAGTATGGGAACTAAGTGATGTTGCAGGAGGCAATTGCAGTTGTCATGGCACCAACATATAAAAACTAGTATATTTTCTCACCCTGTTCTTTGAAAGATGTGACAAACTAATTTCACCTCTCAACTACAACCCACATGGCATATTTCAAGTCTCTCGTCCTTGAGGGGAGTAGGTGATTGCCTAGTGTCCACATCAAGGCTTCCACCTTCATGACCCGCACAAAACTGGAGGACCTTTTTGAGACCACCACTCATGTCGAGATGAGCCCCGACTTGCAGTTCTAGGTTGTCGATATCCAGGGCAACCCTAAAAAAATAGAAAAAAAGGCAAAAAATGCAAAAACCGCAAAAAGTGCAAAAACTTTTAAAAAGTGGTTTAATTAATAATTGTTAAATTACATTTGTTCATATGTTGTATCTCTGTTTTGGTTTTGTTTTTGGTTTTGTTGTATCTCTTTTTTGGTTGTTGTTTGTTGGTTTTGTTTGTTGCAATTTGGATGTTGTTTTCTAGGGAGAGAGACGTCCCCTATAGGCCAAGAGACGTCCATTTTACGCCGAGGGACGTTCGTTATAGGTGATAGGGACATCCGTTATACCGATGGGCTCATCAATCACTGAAGGAAAATAAGACAGATTCGAACGTCTGAAATAAGAGGGACTTCCATTCTTTGATTTCCATCGTCCGTTGTCACAGTACATCTTTGGAAGCTTATAACTCCCTCTTATAAGCTTTGAATATGAAATTTGGAATACGCCTTCTTTGATGAAAGAAGAAAGAACCCCTTCAAGAAGAATGGAAAGAACCTCCACAGATTAGGAAATATGTTTGAAAGAACTTGAATTATGAAGCATCTGTGAAGAAGCTGATCAACATAACACAAGAATACAGAATTTACACCACATATCACAATTCCAACTCATTCAACTCATTAAGAATTGAAATGATAAAATCTTAATCTTATATTCATGATGATAAAATTCGAGGTATTACATACAATTAGGATACTAACAAATACATAAACAAATAGAATAGCATTCGTACAAGGCTCATGGTTAAGGATACTGGTGTGGGGCAACAGACTTCTGCAAAACACAATGGCAATACTATGTCATACAAAGTGCACATAGTTAGAACAACGTTTAAAAGCGTAACACCTGTGTATCGGCAACAATGGTAAAACTCATGAAGGTGTCTTGTGAGTGTCCTGCTCTACCCCTGCCACTTGCCACTCCAGCGGCTGAGCCTCCACCTTGACAAGAGTGGGCATTATGGCCTATACCTTGACAACGACTGCATGTTATGGGGACATGTCTCCTGCTGACTACTATGCGGCTATGAGGCTCGTCCACCTCCTGCACTCTTCGTTTTCGAGGCCAACCTGAGAGTCTCTTAACTGGCGGTAGAATTGGAGTCTGGTTCGTTTCAGGTCACATATGGTGGCCACTGACAGGTCGGGCAAAGTGGGAGTATATCCTCATAAATGTGTCCCGATGGTTCCATACATGCACATAATCCTCAACTGAAGTCCTCATAAAATTAATGCACGGGGATGACATGCACACATGAGATTCCAATCAGCTCCCATCGATAACAGTGACAGGTGCGCGTGTCCAAATCGACTACGTACCGTTCATTACCGTCACTAACTTGAAACTTATTAGCTCCTGCAGGTATTGAACACCAATTTCGAGCCGCATGTTGTAAATTGGCAAGCTTCTATGTGGTCTTAGGACACAATAGATCCGTCAACTCGGCCATATTGTCATGTTTCTTAATGATTCTACACATAATGCTCGTTCTAATCATCTCTAATATAGTGAGTATCGGCTTGTCCCGAACTAGCAAGAGGCCCATGTTGCACTTTGGGACGAAACTGAAAGCATGTTTTGACCAACACCTCGGTTTGATTTTTTACTGATATGTGTGTGCTATCTGGTCGAGCACAAGTAGTTTATTCATGTCTTTCTGAAATTGCGATGATGTTATGGGCCTAGTTGCCTTCCACATGATAACTTTGTACAAAATGTCTAGAAATTGTTTTTTGAAATTGGCATACAAGTGTCAGAGGCAGAAATGATGCTAAGCTGCTGGTGCATATTGTTCGATAGCAGGCACCAACCCCTTTTGTTGGTCGAAAATAAATGTCCATCTCCTACCTAAATCACTGTTTAAGTCCAAAAGTAAGCAACATAAAAACTAGGTCTAGGAGTCTCTGCATTTTGATTCAACAAGTGCCACAACAATTGGATAAATTCCATCATTGGCGTCAATGCTAACGGCTGTGAGCAACTGGCCTGGGTATAATCCCTTCAAGTGATAGTTATCCAGGCAAATGACAGGTTTACCAAACTCCCTCAGACCTCTCTTGAACACATCCAAACACATGTACATCCTTTTAAATATTGGACTTGGACGGGGAGTAATCTCAGACATATCTACCACCCCCACCAATGTGCTGCTGAGATTGGATCTTTGAATCTCTTCTCCGTACGACCATAGTAGCTTGTATTGTTTGCCACCATCCCCTTCATTCGTGTTCAGGGCTAAATTCCTGGCCCTTCTAGCAAGACTCGGGGTAATGTTAACATTAAAGTTCTGCCTGACAGTCTCAATAATGGAAGGAACATCTCACGTGGGCTGACTTTTGAACCTATCCAAATATTGGTTTGCCACCAATTTGTAAGAAGCGTTTCGGCTTTACATTTTTCGTGCACATGTGTGCACCTCATTATAGCTCTTAATTTGAAAGGTAAGTTCACCTTTCATTTTTTGAAGCGTGAAGCCGCAAACTGCATTCATCCTTGCACAAGACAGTCAATCGATGACGTTCGCTTTTGACAAACTTTATCCCTTGTCCATTCTTCAAAGCATAATCAACTACTTGTTCTCTAATTTTGTTCAACAAACTATACTTCTTCCCCAGATAGAGCTCCAAGGATGAACATTCTAGTTGAAAATGCATACTATCTACTCAATCATCATCATCTGAGTCCCGTATTGAACGAAGTTTCGAGTCCAGAGATGCCGTGATTGAATGCACCTCTATACCAAGTTTGTGATAGACCCAACGTTGCTCATCGACCTCGACTGCCGAAATAGGATCCACTTCCATTCTATAGTTGATAGATTCTTCAACAATGGATGGTGCAACACTCTTCGACGCCATGTGAAGTGCAACAGTCAAAAACTTTGATGCTCGATTGTGTTCAGGGATTTAGGGTTGCTTGCGCTAGCAAGGACGTCCTTCGCAATTATATAGTCAATTGAGATGAGAAACATTGTCATTTAGCTTTCAGAGAAGGACCTTTGGTCTACAACGGACATCCATCGTATTAAGAAGTACATCCATTATGGCTTGAACGACGCCGTCTCAAGACAAGAGACATCCATTGTGAGGCTAGTGACATCCGTAATTGGCAAAATGACATTGTCTTGGGGAGAGGGACGTCCTTTATGGACGAGAGACATCCAAAATAGGTTGAGGTACATTCGTTGTGGAGGAGGGAACGTTTCATGACCCAGAGGCGGGCTGGACAGAACCGCCGGGTTTAACGACCCGATCCTCGGAGAGAACCCAGTTACCCAGCGCAAGGCGTAAATTTTTATGCGGAAGACTTAACGAGAATAATACCAAGCCCAAACCCAAATCACATGGGTTGAGATCCACAAAATGATCAACTAGAGACATGATAGCATAATAAAGGAAAGTACTATGTAGGAATTAAATCAAACAACACCAAAACTAAAATTCCAACATACTAGGAACGGAGGGATTGGACTGACGAACCTCCACCCATTCACGGGGAGATCGAGACACCCACCAAGGAACACCAGTGTCGTCCTGCTGCCACACATACACGACCAGTGCACCAAACCTACACCCGAACCTAGGGAAAAATATAGTCTAAGGGGTGAGTGACAAATTCAGTACGAATATCTATACTAAATGCAATGTATGCTAAAACCATTTTCGTCATCTTTGAAAACCATTTCATGTTTTTCATTTACCGTACATGGATTTAAATATTTAAAACATTTTATCATTTTAACAAACCGGCTCATGGCCTTCAATGTGGCTTTATCAAAACCGCTGTATACATAGACAACTATAATCACAAAATATGACAACATTGTTTTTCGTATGAAAACATTATCAGTGAAAAAGTGTGGTCACACAAGGATTCATCCGTCACTCATCATCGTAAAGTGGTGCAATCTATCAGATGTGCTGACTAGCCATAGCCACTGCCGATACGATTCGAGGATCCTGTGCATTACCTGAGTTGCCGGCGAGCAACTCTTGTTACTGCTCAGATGTGCCGACGGGCCGTAACCACCACTGATACGATCAAAAGGTCCAACGCATTACCTGAGTTGACGGCGAACTAGGCAGCGACGACACAACTCATGTAACCACCTAGCACAGGTCACAGAAATGTGACTATCCGCTAATAGCAACACCTCATGAGGCAGGAAAGAATACCACTGATGGGAATCCGAAGATCCAGGACGTCACTCGAGTTGCCGGCGAACTAGTCAGCAACAACATAACTCGTACGATCATATACCCGGAGTGAGGTTGCTCACGATAGACCGCTTCTCAATAAATAAATAAATGTTCCAATTTCACGAGAGTTGCTGACAAGCAGAGCTACGAGCCATCTAGCCACTCGTCAAATGGAATGGTACTAGCATTAAGCTAATCTTAGTGACTGACTACCTGCCAACTTCGTGTGACAATACCCTGGCTAGGTTTAGGGACTTGCAACCCAAGGAGGCGTCATCACCCTCCCATCCTATTTCCAACTTTCAGGACTTACAACATGAGGACACGTCACCAATGTCGCATCCTCTTTTTCCACTTCCAGGGATCAAAACCTGAGGATATGTCATGAATACCCCATCACCATTTCGCACGTAAACGACCAATCTTCACGCACAGAAGATTGGATGGAGATAGCCTTGTGATGCTTTAGCGCTAAAGTGCCTAAAGCATCAAGAGGATTCATCCTTCCAATGTACATATCAAATGTTTTAGCAGTAGAAGATTTTGAGGGATAGCCTTGTGATGCTTTAGCGCTATAGTGCCTAAAGCATCAAGAGGATTCATCTTCCAATGTACGTATCATATAACCCATCTCCTCGCAGAAGAAGATGTTATCGGATAGCCTCATGATGCTTTAGCACTAGAGTGCCTAAAGCATCAAGAGGATTCATCATTCCAACACATGCACAGATATCACATCATCAATATGGCAGAATATCAAGAATAAACCATGTACGGAATGTAAACGTGAAAAAATATATGTATAGGTAAAAACTGACGCGATGTTGAACAGTCCCCGTCGGGTTTTCAGCAGTTTTGAAAACCATGATACAATGCAGTGCAAAAAGTATAAATATCCCTACCTAGATGACGACCACGACACGCTTACCGAAAAATCAGCTTCATGCGCTATCATAAACAAAAAGTCAACCACCTGACACCTCTAGAACCTACAACAAGGTCGGTGTCAACATTCTAATAATCACAACAGAGATAACAGACAATTCTGACGGTTTCTAAGAACAACCACGAAAACAACATGTACATTGGATTAAGTCCATCGTCCATTTTCATACTTATCATCGCAAACGAGCACATCTAAAACCCACTTTAGAACCCTCTAACTTCATCACTTAGCAATTAAAGAGAGGCGGTAACAGAAATCTTTCAATGACAAAACAACATCAACATAGTGATGCACCCCAAGACCCTACCACCCAAGCCCGAGCCAAGAGGCTCATTGTTTATCTAACAAGTGCTTATTTTGCAGGTGGAAACTAAGCTTGAGGAAATTGGAGATGAACCTAGGCATGAGAACAAAGAAGCACCTAGGTATATGAACATTTGGAACCTTGAAGCACCCTCTTGGCTAGACCACAATAACTGGGACAATTTGGAGGTTCACAACTCCTAAGTTATGGACACCTTCTAGTCGGTGAATTGTCTATTTTTATACTTGACATGTTGATTAGATTTATATTTCATTAAGATATAATTTACTGAATTGATTTTGGTTGAATTTAGTTGTTGTTCAATTCGGTGTTTTGTTCCAAGCTCACCCGCGAATCAATCACCAACAAGTTTTCACTCATTGTTTCTTGTTCAGTCTTGGAGAGAAGATTTTGTGCTAATTCTCCCAGCATCTCCCCTTCGAGGTGTCCATTGGCGTGGTGAATTAGAAGACCTAACAAAAACCAAGGTGGAGTGATCTATTGATGAGGTCTGAATGATTCGCTTTCTTCGGTAGTTTGAAGGTAAGTGGACCAGCTTGGGATTCCAACTTTGTTCTCTGGATTTTTACAATATCTTCGTTCCAAACTCTGGATTCTGAATGTACTCCGAATATTGTTCAAGTATTGGGGATTGTTTGTTGATTGGAATTTATTTGGAAAATTTTTTGCACCCTTTTATTGAAGTAGCAGCAAACTAATATTCTGGAGCTATTTCTAGGCAGCTCTTTGTTTCGGCCATAACTCCGTTTTTGTAACGATTTTGTGCTTGTTTTTTGGAGGGCCCCTCTTTCGTTTTGTCCTCTAAATCCCCTACAAAATTGAGACCAATTGGCAGTATGCATTGAGAGTTGACGTCGTTTCATTCGGAGTGGTCAGATTAAAGCTAGCCGACTGCTAGTCCGAGCAGCTCCTTGTTTCGGCAATAACTCCGTTTGTGTTATGATTTTGATCATGAAATTTGGAGGTCCCCTGTTTCCATATGATATTTAAATCTCCTCTAAATTTGGGACTTATTGGTTGTATGCATTGAGAGTTGACATCGTTTCATTGAGAGTGGTCAGATTAAAGCTAGCCAATTGCTAGTCTTGCCATTGTGTTCACTTATTGCTTTTTGGGGCACATCATTTGGTATTAGAGCCTACGTGGCTTATTGTGCAACTCTGTAAGTTTACTTTTGTTGGAAAAATGAATACAAGAAGTGGTACTCCCAATGTTCTTAACAAGGACACAAATTGGGTCACAAATCTGTCAACCAAGAAAGAGCAAGAAAATGCCGATTCTAGTTTGCAACACCAACTTGATGAGGATAAGAAAATATTGCTAAAATTACAACAAAGTCAAGAGGAGCCCTCTAGTAGAAATGTGAGAGGACCAAAGATCCCTAGACCAAGAGACCTTAGTGTCAAGAGAAGGGAAATGGAAAGATTAAACTGTGATGAAGTCGAAGAGGAGAATTCTTGTGAAAGTTCTCATAGCCGTGTTTGCCATAGCTCCAGGTATACTCAAAATTTTGTTGATAAGAGGAAGCATATGAAAGTATCTATCCCTCCATTTAGAGGGTTCAGCAATGATATGGAGTTTGTGGATTGGTTGGAAGAAGTAGAGTACGTATTTGATTGTTACGAATATTTAGATAAAGCTAAAGTTAGATTAGCCTCCTCAGAATTTGTGGGTTATGCAAGATCTTGGTAGAAAATTTTGAGAGCTTAGAGGCAGCATGATGGTGAAGATGAACTTATTACTTGGAGTATGATGAAAAAGATAATGAGAAAAAGATTTGACACCTCTCGACCAAGAGCTAGAGACACTAATTGCTCCAAGTGCCTTGGGTTTGGACACTATGCTTCAAAATGTCCAAATCAAAAGGATATTATCACAAGGGGATGCTTGGTTAATGGAGGAAGCTAAGATGACTCCTTGGCAGCAACTAAAGAAGAAGATGAAGAAATTATCTTTCCTCAAGAAGGCCCACTATTTACCATGGATTCCGAGTGTATAACTTTCCAAGAAGAAGATTGTTTCCGATTAGTTGAGAAAGATTGTTTACAAGAAGAAATTTTCAATGATAAACATATAGAGAGTGCAGAAAAATTAGAAACATGAGGAGAGGTTTTTTTTGTTAAAGAGGGAATCTCTCCATATGATGCTTCAAAAGACTCTAACTCTCCGAACCCAAGAAGAAATTCCAAGGAAGCAAATTTGTCATAGCCAATGCCTGAACATGGATCAAATTAGCCCTATGATCAATGGTGGAGGGACTTGTTTCAACATGTCTTCAATGGGAATAGTTGAAAAATTTTATTTGGAGAACATGGTGGATCCTAATTCCTACAAGTTAGGGTGGCTCAATATTGAGAAGGATATCATAGTGGCTAAACAAGACATTATTGTATTCTCCAACTACAAATACCAAGTGCCTGTGGAGATATGCATAAAAAGGGAGACTCTAGTGTTTGCAAACCTTGAAGGTGAAGAAAAACTCTATAAAAAGATACCAAGGTGGAAGGATGTTTTGAAGTCTTTCTTCAATTCATAAAACGCAAGAAAAAGAAGACGACGTTATTGACTGGTGCACTAAAACCAAGGTACTCCCTCTTGTCCGAGTTGAATGCTAAACTTTTTGGATTTTGTTGGATTAAAAGGCTGCATGTTGATGATAAAGGTTCTGGCCCTTGGAATAATTTATACATTAAGGAACTTAGGGATGGGTATGATCCCATGGAATACGTTTTTTGAAAGATGGCAATTCTAGTGTACCAACAAGCGGACTCATAAAATCCACAGTGATTGTAGTTCAAAGTGGAGACCTAACACGCTACTTTGGAGAAAAGAAGTTATGTGAGACTTGGTGGAAATTTTTTTTTTGATCACACATGCATGAAGAATTATTCATGGTTGTAGGGAGTTGCATCAATTATAGGTGGTCTGAGAAAGTGAGGCTTATGCATAAGGTTGGTAGAAATTCAATGGACAAGGGAAATGAAGTTCAAGCTAAAAATATATATTTTAGAGTGGATGAACAAGCTTATGTGAAGGAATTGTTCCATCGAGTAAACAATTTTTTTCCATTTGATCCGGGTGGGAAGATTATTGATAGGCGAAAAAGAAGAGGTGGTCAAGCCTCAGATTTGAGGTCAAATCCTCAATCACTCGGGAAAGATGATGCACCCCAAGACCCTACCACCTGAGCCCAAGCCAAGAGGCTCATTGTTTATCTAACAAGTGCTTATTTTGCAGGTGAAAACTAAGCTTGAGGGAATTAAAGATGAACCTAGGCATGAGAACAAAGAAGCACCTAGGTATATGAACATTTGGAACTTTGAAGTACCCTCTCGGCTAGACCACAATAACTGCGACAATTTGGAGGTTCACAACTTCGAAGTTATGGACACCCTCTAGTTGGTAAATTGTCTATTTTTATACTTGACATGTTGATTAAGTTTATACTTCATTAAGATACAATTTGCCGGATTGATTTTGGTTGGATTTAGTTGTTGTTCAATTTGGTTTTTGTTGGAATGCTCGACTAGGAGCATGTTAGCCAAGCATTCATGCCCTGGATATAAGGGATCCTAATGAGGGAGATTTAGTCAAACCCTAAAAGCTTGAAGCTGCATTTTTGAGTTCCCTCTCAAAACCTTCTCAGTGTTTTGTTCTAAGCTCACTCGCAGATAAATCACCAACAAGTTTTCTCTCATTGTTTCTTGTTTGGTCTTGGAGAGAAGACTTTGTGCTAATTCTCCCAGCATCTCCCCTTCGAGGTGTCCATTGGCGTGGTGAATTAGAAGACTTAACAAAAACCAAGGTGGAGTGATCTCTTGATGAGGTCCGAATGAGTCGCTTTCTTCGGTAGTTTGAAGGTAAGCGGACCAGCTTGGGATTTCGACTTTGTTCTCTGGATTTTTACAATACCTTCGTTCAAAACTCTAGATTCTAAATTTACTCTGAATATTGTTGAAGTATTGGGGATTATTTGTTGATTGGAATTTATTTGGAATGATTTTTGCACCCTTTTATTGAAGTAGCCGCAAACTGTTTTTCTGAAGCTATTTTCGAGCAGCTCTTTGTTTCAGCCATAGATTCGTTTGTGTAACAATTTTGTGCTTTCTTTTTGGAGGGCCCCTGTTTCTTTTTGTCCTCTAAATCACCTCCAAAATTGAGACTAATTGGCTGTTTTCATTGAGAGTTCATGTCGTTTCATTGGGAGTGGTTAGATTAAAGCTAGCCGATTGCTAATTTGAGCAGCTCATTGTTTCGGCCATAACTCTGCTTGTGTTATGATTTTGAGCGTGAAATTTGGAGGTCCCCTATTTCCATATGATATTTAAATCTCCTCCAAATTTGGCACTTATTGGTTGTATGCATTGAGAGTTGACGTCGTTTTATTGAGAGTGGTCAGATTAAAGCTAGCCGATTGCTAGTCTTGCCATTGTGTTCACTTCTTGCTTTTTGGGGCACATCACATAGCCTAGGAGGTCATTCCCTATCATTATATATACGAGAGAAACCCAAGACAACAAATTATTAAGTCTTCAATATTGTCCAACAAGCAATAAGTGACTAAAATAACAAAACTTCAATGTCCTTTCTCGATCATGAATAAAGCCACAAATTATTTACATTCAAAACTCCCTCCTACAATGATTAAAAACAACAGCAATGATCTATCCAAAATCAGAACCAACTTCAAGACCTAAACTCTTGGGGTTTTCTTTCTTTTCTTTTTTTTTGTCAAACAGCAAGTAAACCAAATTCAGAGGCATCCAAACAAGAAACAAGAAACAAGAAAATAAATTAGGAAATTTTCAACCTGTTATTCAAAGCGAGAACCCACTGCGAAGCAGAAGCAAAACAAGCAATTCCTCGGCAATTTCATCAAACAGGACCGACACCCAATCAATGGAAAAGGCAGCATCGAAACAGAATCGAATTTTGAAATGCATTAGCGATGGCAATAAACAGAACATAGACAAATCGGCCGAGAGGTCAAGAATACTTACGGCAATCCTGCCTCAATCGGAAAAGCTGAGCAGCCGTGGTGGAGTGAGACCCACTACAGCTCGTCCTTCCTCCTGGAAGCTCGGCCTCTTTGCTGGAGCTCTCCCTCGAAACTAGAACAGAACCGACATAAGAAGGAAAATGAGACAGTAAACACCCTACACTCCTCAGCAAACGAAAACGGCAATAGAATCGGAACAACCGTAGCTCGCATTACTCACCGAATCGAAGAAATAGGGAATGCGTTCGGCCCTGCCATCACCGGAATCTCCCGGCCGAAGCATCGCCGCCGCCTGCGAACGACAGCTTCGGTCAGATCGCCCATGCCTCAACTCCAGCTTAGGGCACCGCGTTCACCCCTCGAAACACCCGGCCAGAGTCGCACGTCACCGGAGTCGACGATCCTCATCTCAGCCAGACCTTCACGCGCAGCTCTCCCCTCTCGCGAAGCCCTCTCTCTCTCCTGATGGAGCTCACGATCGAAGGAGGAGAAGAACGAGAGGGAACTTCGGCTTCTTCTTTTCTTATTTAATAAAATAATTTTTTTAATTATATTTATAATATATAAATTCTAATTTATATATTATAAATCTAATTCAAAAACTCAATTTAAAATTCGACCCATTTTCGAAACGCTAACTGAAAATGATTTCTATAGTCAAAATAATTTATCAAAATATTTCTAAAAATAAATTTTTGATCGAAAAACTCAATTTGATTGTTTGACGGAAAAACGCACACGGAGTCACCAAGTGACAAAACAGGTTAATTTTTCCACATTTGACAAAAAATTTACACGTGGTATTTTAAAATCTAGGATTTTATAGGACGTCCGTCTTAAATGAGAGAATTCACGTATTTTAAAAATGCGTGTGCTTTGCACGTGGCCCTTCAACGTTAAAGAACTTGGAGTCCATCTTGACCGTCCATTCTGATCTAGGGAGGTCCCTCGATTCAACGGCCATGGAATTCATCCACCATCGCCTTTGGAAAATGGCAAATTCAATTATGGTCGTCAATCCCTACCAGGGACGGCCGTTGCTCGATCAAACGGCCATGAACGATCGTCCGCCATTGCCTTTGGAAAATGGTAGATTCAATTCTGGTCGTCAATCCCTATAAGTGGCATCCCTCCCTCAATCCAACAACCATGGACGATCGTCCGCCATCACCTTTGGAAATTGACGATTCAATCATAGCTGTCAATTCCGAGCGGGAGACGTCTTTCCTTGATCCAACGGCCATAGACAATCATTCACCATTGCTCGATAATTGTTCCAACAACCGTCCATCTTCCAATGAGCAGGAGGGACGTGCCTTGCCCTGCCGATAATTGATGTCCTTCGTCTCCATTCGATGATCCTTCGCATCAACGAAACGTAGGCATTAACGTCGATGGATTTGGATGGGAAATGTGACTGTGAGGTCACCGGCAAGAATTTTCTATAGTACAGAGTTTTAGTTGTTAGCAAAATTTCTTCAGAGTTTGACTTGTTGTTGATCCAAACTATAGGGTCTGCGGCGTTAATTTCCCCACAAAAAATCATTGTAGAACTGGAAGAATCTACTATGAAATTGAAAATTACAGAGTTCTCTGTACACCAAGTAATGAAAACTTGGATGAAAAATATGAAATAAATAGAGTTCATCCTGATAGTTTTTGTACTCCAACAAACTATAATGTGTAAACCAGTCTAGGCTCTTGAGAAAAATTTATAATTTTATCCATAAATTCTATTATCTCGCAAATTTTTTGGGCTAGAGGGAAAATAAAATTTGTGTCATTGTTACACAATTACCTCTAATAACAAAAGTATATTCTAGAAGAAAGAAGATTATAAATGGAGCAACGGTGGAGGAACAGTTGAACGGTTATTAGCAGTTTTTGTAGTATTAAGGCTAAAAAAAGAAGGTAGGGATATTGAAAAATATTGTCAAAGTCATAGGGGGAAAGAGGAGTTCTGGGATGTTCCCGAATTATTCAGAGGGAGAAACTATAATTCTTTCACTATAGTTGTAAAAATTCCTTCTAAGAAATAAGAAGAAATACCGAAATCTGATTTGTTGAGTACCTGGGTGTATCATTTTGATATCAGAGCGACAATAATGACCCAGAAGTCGATAGTTTGTCGTTTGGAGTCTTTGAAGGAATCGGAACCCAATTGGCAGAGGGAAATTGCCAATCTTAGAGAAGATTTACTACATTTGCCTTCACTGGAGGAAACGGTAGAAAAGATTCCTGCTATAGAGAAGAAATTGGAAAAGTTGCCAGTAATCAAGCAAGATTTGTCATTCGTAAGGGATCATCTGGTTCGAATCTTGTAAAAGATGAATGAAACGACGCCTTCTAGTAGCAGAGAGGTGCGACATAATGAACGACAAGAGTGGTGTTGGGGATTTCTTGGAAATGGAGTTAATAGGGCGGATTTTTTACTGTGAAATTTGGCGATCTAGAAGCTTGGGTTTTCTGAGCAGAAAGGTATTTCAGCATTAATCGCCTAAGGGAAGAAGAAAAAATTGAAGCAGTTGTGGTGTGTTTTGAAGGTCTAGCTTTGTCCTGGTTTCAATGGGAACAAAGTAAGCAATTTTTTTATTCTTGGCGTGACCTTAAACAAATGATGCTTGATCGATTCAGGCATAGTAAAAATGAAATTATTGTGATAGATTGTTTTCACTGCGTCAAATGGGTTGTATTGAAGAATTTCGAACCCAATTTGAGACTTTAGTCTCACATCTCTCTCATGTGCCAAAGGAGGCGTTACTGAGTGCTTTCTTTCAAGGGCTGAAGAATAATATCAAGGGCGACATGAGGATGATGAGACTTATTGATTTGCGGCAATTAATGGAATTTGCTCAGCTGGTCGAAGAAAAACAGTTCCTTATTCAACCATTTAGGGGAGGCAGCACTCGGTTTGATAAAGGAGTTTCCGCTGACAGTAGGAATCAACCAAATAGCTTTGTTGCGCCAATAAACAAACCATTTATAGTACCTCCAAAGGGTGATATTACAAGGAGAAAATTAACAGAATTTGAAATGCAAATGAGGCGAGAGAAAGGATTGTGCTATAGGTGTGATGAACAATACACTATCGGACATCAATGTAAGAATAAGTCCTTGCAAGTGCTTATTTTAGAGGATAATTCCATAGAAGATTTATATCAAGAGGAGAAGCAGAATACAAAATAAAACCAATTGTTGGAAGTAGATGATCCCATTGAATTGTCTTCAAATTTTGTGGATGGGTTATCTACCCCGCACAAATGGAAAATTTCAGGAAAAATAAATTTTCATACAGTGGAGGTATTGGTGGATTGTGGAGCAACACATAATTTTATTTCTCACAGAGTGGTAAGTAAGTTAAAAATACTGATTACTACAACCAATTGTTATAATATAACAATGGGTAATGGAATGATTATTCAAGGAATAAGATTAGGTAGAAATGTGGTGCTTACTATTCTAAATCTGGAAATTATCAATGATTTTCTCCCTTTTGAGTTGGGTAACTGGGATATTCTATTAGGAATGTAATGGTTAATAATAGTGGGGGATTCAAAGGTTAATTGGAAAACTTTGACAATGACTATTCAAAATGGAGACAAACTTGTGGTTATTCAAGGTAAATTGGATACTAGTTATTCTCTGATTTCTTTGAAAAGCATGGCCAAAATAGTGCAACAAGAAGGGCAAGGGGTTTACTTAAATGGCTTCCATAGAAAATAGCAGTAAAATAGGAGGAGATTTTAGTTTCTATGGAAGTTCAAACAATTTTACGCTAATTTTCCAATGTGATGCAGCCTCCTACAAGATTACCACCAGAATGTGGTTGTGAGCATTCTATTATTTTGAAAGAAGGTGTTTCTCCTATTTATGTTCGCCCATATCGATATCCTCAAACTCAAAAAGATGAAATTGAGAAGATGGTACAAGAGATGCTAACAGCTGGTTTAATCAGCCTAGTATGAGCCCTTTTTCAAGTCCGATTATTTTGGTAAAAAAACAAGATGAGACTTGGAGATTTTGTGTGGATTATAAGACTTTAAACAAAGTTACGATGGCAAATAAACTCCTTATTGCGATAATTGAGGAGCTTTTAGACGAACTTTATGGAGCAACATGTTTTTCTAATTAATTGGATTTAAAGGCAAGATATCATCAAATACAAGTTTGTCACAAGATGTACATAAGAAAGTGTTTCGTACTCATGAAGGTCATTACGAATTTCTTGTAATGCCTTTTGGATTAACGAACGCTCCAGCCACTTTTCAAGCTCTAATGAATCAGGTTTTCAAAAAGTTTCTATGCAAGTTTGTTCTAGTTTTTTTTTTATGATATTTTGATTTACAGTAAGACCAAAAATTAACATGTCAATCATCTTGCTGCTGTTTTGAGTTTGTTAGAAGAAAGTTAGTTATATGTGAACTCCAAGAAGTGTATTTTTGTGGCGTCAAAGTTGGAATAATTGGGCCATATAGTTTCGACGGAGGAAGTGGCTATGGATCCAGAAGAGATTAAGGCAATGTTAGCTTGGTCTAGTTTGAAAAATATTAAGGAATTGAATGGATTTCTCGGCCTTACAGGTTATTATCGAAAGTTTGCCAGTTAGTACAACTTTATAAAAGTGCCATTAACAGAACAACTTAAAAAAGATCAGTTTCATTGGAATCAAGAAGCTCATGAAGCATTTGAAACTCACAAGAAGGCAATGTGCACTATTCCAGTATTATCTTTCCCTGATTTTGTGGTGGAAATGAATGCCTTGAGTTTCAGTGTATGAGCAATTTTAATGCAGGACCAATGATCTATAGCTTATTTCAATCAAAAGTTGTCAACGCAAAACCGATTGAAATCAGTCTACAAAAGGGAATTAATGGCTATTATATTGGTGATTAAAAAATGGCATCCTTATTTGATTGAGAAACATTTTATAATTCGAACAGATCAATGGAGCTTAAAGTTTTTATTGGAACAGAGTCAAATTCCTGATGATAGCCAAAAATGGGTTATGAAATTAATGAGTTTTGATTTTGAATTGCAGTGCAAAGCTGGAATTGAAAATAAGGCAATAGATGCCTTATTAAGACAACCTGAAGAATTAAACAGAGAAGTTAATTGGCTGACTTTACTTTGTTCTGCTGGAGTGTCTTTAAGTGAGGAATTGACATGGGTTGACAGAGATGAAAAATTACAGCAATTAAAAAGAATATTTTCAATACAGAGTCTATTGTAAACGGATTTGTTTTACGAAATAATTTGTTAACATTCTCCTACTATACAGAAAATATTACAAGAATGTCATGCAGGAAAAATAGGTGGACACTCCGGTTTTGTACGAACTTATCATCGCATTAACCAAAAATTATTTTGGTTCGGTATGAAGAAAGATATTAGTTTGTTTGTTGCAGCTTGTGAAGTTTGCCAGTGCAACAAAACAAAAAATCTTGTTCCAGCGGGTCTCCTTCAGCCATTACCTATTCCTTGTGAAATTTGGGAAGATATTTTTATGGATTTCATCGAGGGCCTACCTAAATCAGAAGGTTATGATTCGTTATTTGTAGTAGTGGAAAAATTAAGTAAATATGCTCACTTTATTCCACTTAGACATCCCTATACAGCCCAAAATGTGGTAGCAGTATTCATACAACATATTTTTTGATTAAATGGGTTTCCAAGGACAATTGTTTCGGATAGAGACAAAATTTTCTTAAATAATTTTTGGAAGGAATTGTTTCATCTTCAAGGAATGAAATTAAGAAAGAGTACCGCATATCATCCGCAAATGGATGGACAAGCGAAGGTAGCGAATCGTTGTTTAGAAACGTATGTACTATGTTTTTCCTCGCATATACCTAAGACTTGGGTGAAATGTCTTCCATGGGTGGAGTATTGGTACAATACTACTTTTCATTCGGCAATTCAAATGACTCCTTTTACAGCTGTATATGGTCGAGAACCTCCACTTTTGTTACCTTATGAACATGATTTGTCTAAAATATCAGTTGTGGATGCACAATTAAACGATAGAGATGAGGATTTAGACCTCCTCAAATTTCATTTACTGCGACCACAGCAGAACATGGTAGTGGCAACAAATAAACACAAATTTGAGCTCACATTTGAGGTAGCTAATTGGGTTTATTTGTAGCTCAGACATTACAGACCATTGTCTCTTAAAGGACGTAACAATGCTAAGCCAGCTTCTCATTTTTATGGTCCTTTTCAAGTACTACAAAAGGTGGGAAAAGTGGCATACAAACTTTAGTTACGGGAGGATTCTTGTATTCACCCTACTTTTCACGTATCATGGGTAAAACCGGCTAAAGGAAATGTTGATGAGTTGACACACATTCCTTTACAAGTGGAACAGGAGTAGACTACTATGGTCCAACAAGAGACATTGTTAGAAGTTAAAGAAGACGACATGGAAACTTTTAGCAACATTATGGTATTAATCAAATGGCAGAATAGTCCACTATATGAAGCTACATGGGAGACTTTTTGGCAGATTAATACTCAACTTCCTCACTTTAACCTTAAGGACAATGTTCGTTCTTGGGCCCGAGGAAATGTTACACAATTACCCCCAATAATAAAAGTATATTCTAAAAGAAGGAAGAATATAAATAGAGTAACGGTGGAGGAACAATTGAACGGTTTTTAGCAGTTTTTGTAGTATTAAAGCTATAAAAAAAGAAGGTAGGGATATTGAAAAATATTATAAAAGTTAGAGAGGTGAACGAGAGTTCTAGGATGTTCCCAAACTACTCAGAGAAGAGAGAAACTGTAATTCTTTCACTATAGTTGTAAAAATTCCTTTTGAGAAATAAGAAGAAATATCGAAATCTGATTTGTTGAGTACCTGGATGTATCAGTCATCCAATCCTAAATAATTTTTTTTACATGAAAAGGATCTAAATGAAACCAAACACTAGGAGATTAAGAGATGTATTTAGTTTGTGGCATAAAACAACACTGCAATAGTGCAAGCTGCTCACTTTTCATATGAGAAGTTACATAACAGAAACAATGGGATATTTAGCTTAAATCAAGCCATGTTTGACAGCAAAAGGAAACAGAAAACAACTCCTATACTTTGTAGGCGCGAGAGCAAAGACAATTTATGAGAAAAGAAGAATCTTTGGAGGGTTCTTTTCAGTCAAAAACAACAAACACAAGAGGAGGCAGAGACAATAATTATAACGATGAGAAGAAGAACAAGGTTGGCAATAACGGAAACAACAACAACAGAAACAAAGCAGAAATTTTTCCACTTTGTCCTCATTGTAAAAAGACCACACACAAAAGAAGTGTGAGTGGAGCCTGGATGTCAAGTGCAAAAAATGTGGAAATCTTGGGCATGTGGAGCGGATTTGCGGGACTCAACAACATGAAGAAGCAAAAAGCAACTACTGAGCTGCAACAAGAAGAGGAACAACTTTTTCTTGCAACATGCTTCGCTACAAGCAATAGCTCTAACGACTATTGGCTCATAGATAGTGGATGCATGAATTGTAAAACCCGAGAAAATTTTTAATAATAAATTCTATGTGTAAATTTTTTGCGTTAAAATCCATTGTAACGTTGAAAAGTTGACTCAAATTGTGGCGTAGCGACCACATGTGAAATTTTAGTCAAAAGGATAAATTGATGGAATTTAAAATTTTTGAATGAAAAATTTATTTAAGAAACGGAATTGGAGAATTAAATTGAATCGATAATCATTATTAAGTGACGTTCGGAATAAATTGAGATTTGGAATAAATTATTCAATGTGTGATGTGTATATTTGTTATATATATATATATATATATATATATATATATATATATATATATATATATATATATTATATTGGATAAAAGGGTAGGTGAAATTTAATAGGATTAAGGAAATAAATGAACGTGAATAAAAGGAATTAAGAAGTAAAGGAAATTGAAAAGAAGAAAAAGAAGGGAGAAAGGTGAAGATGTCCGCGGCTGAACTTAAAGAGAAAGGATTAAAATAATAAGGAAAATGATTTAAAATGAAGAAAAAGATTAAAAGGGGAAAAAGAGAAACACATGATTACAAGGAAAATAAGGGCAGAGTTGAAAAAAACAGGGAAAAAACAAAGGGAAGAGTCCGCTGCTGGTTTTGGAGAAAAAGAGGAAATAGGGGTTTTTTTTCTCATTCCCTTTGGCAGAGAGACAGAAAGCCTTTGCGAGAGGGGGTGACTTCTTCTGTGGGGTTTTCCGAGCGGGCTTGGTAGGAAGACGAGCTATTCCTTCGAATGAGGAGCGAACAAGTTGCGAGCGGTCGAGCATACCGTTCGCAGGCGATTGTACGGTCCGTCCAGGGGGTTTTTTGAGCGGTCTGGACGATAGAGGGCTTCCATTTCTTCGATTGAGGTAATATTACAGTGCATTTTTGGTCTCTTGGCCAGATCATCATGATTGCTACAGTTTTTACATAATGGTGTTGATGATATCATTCTCAAGGATTTTAATGCTCTGAGATTTATGATCTGGTGTGACTAATTTGTGGTTGGAGACTGATTGTAACACCTCGACTTTTTAAGTGGATAATTATTTAATTATCGGGGTATTACAAAGGATGAATTCGTAAGAATTTCTATTTATTGAGATTAAATGGAATTTACTGTAATTAAAATAAATATTTATTTAACGAATTTAAATTATAGTATTTGGGATTTATTATAATCGTTGTACATTAAAGATTAATTTAATTATTTTACATTAAAGAATTAATTACGATTAAATTAAAAAGAATATATAATTGGGTATTAAGTAAAAGACTGGATTAAAAGAAAAAAAATTGGAGAAGGAAAAATGGAGAACCGGTTCTCCATTTGGCGGCTCAGTTCGGTTCAATGTAGAGAATAGAATGGCTTTCGACCATTCTGGTGAGTGACCTGTCGAGAGAAAGAGAGAAGAGGGCCCGAGAGAGAGAGAGGAATCTGGAAGGAGCTCGGACGGCAAGATCGGGTGACAACGACAACGATCCGACGAGCGTGCTTTTGGCAGTGTACGACTCCAGGTGTACTGCAGCGAAGATGACACCGGCTAGGGCACGGTTCAGGCGATTTTGCGAGATTGAATCGCAATGGAGGTGCGATGTAGTCATTGGCGCGTCGAGCTCTGGCGACGCGTTGCCAGTGACGCTGGCGACGCGTTGCCAGCGACGACGACGACGGCGAGGCGATGGCGTGCAGCGCGACGGATGGCTGGGCAGGGGAGCTCCGGTTAGACTAGGTAGCTATTGGTCTGGGTTGCTCGCTATTCAGTTCATCTGGTCCGCTGGTTTCTGGTGATAATCGACAAAGGAGTGTGGTTCAGTTTCTAAGGATTGGGCGACGAAGATTGTGGCCAAAAAATCAGGTATGTGGCTGGAGTCGTGGGATTAGATTGTTTTACATATCAAATTGCCATTTTGTTTATATTCAATGAGTGAGAGAGAGAGTACATAGGATGTTGATAGCCGAGAGGTTAGAACTTCTGTCTTTTGGGAATTGAGAGACTGTGAAGGGTAGTGTTGAGGGGGATGAAGTGTGTGAGACCGAACCTTCGGGTGTGATTTCTTGCGACAATGGGATTTTCTTCATGAGGTAAGGTACCCTGTAATTGCTCCTTAGTTTTCTTGGATGAGTTTTCGAAAATGGTTGGATTATGATGTGTTTTCTATCTGTTTTCTGTGGATGTGGGTTCCTTCACTACTGGATGGTTCTGCATTTCCGTGTTGCTGTGGGGATGGCCGATTTGGTTTTGAGCAGTGAATGGCAATGGGGAAGAGGAAGAAGGAACGGAGGGTTGTCCCCGGGTGGTCCTGCTCTTGGGTGTTTTTCTGCTGGAGGCCGTGGAGTGTGTTCTTCATTTGGTAAGACTTGGGTGTGTTTGGCCGTCTAAGCCCTACCCGCAAGTGTGTGCATGAGTGATTCTTTCGTGGTTGATTGCCGTTATTAATTTTCTCTGTATGTGTTGATAATTCTCTGGAACGTCCACTCTTGATGCTGATAGTGTAGAATGCATAGTTTGGTAGTTGTATGTTTCGATGCTTGTATGGTTAGTTCTCTGTATTCTCGCTGCATTGTTTATAATCTGTGGTTTGTTGTCTGTCCTCTATGCTGGATACTCTGCACATCCCTATGCTTGCTGTTCACATGTGTTCTTGGTTGATGACTAGTAGATAATCTCCCCAACTGATTGTATGAACTTACTAATGCTCTGTTGGTTGATAGGTGATATGCCCCTCGTTGTTAAATCTATTGTTTGTTGTTGGCTTTCTGATAGTTGTGTTGTTATTCGTTGGTTACTTTTCCTTGATTGTATTGTTAAACTTGTTGCCTTGCAGGATCCCTCTGTTGAACATGCTAATTGATTGAAGTAATTATAACTAGTGTAAATCATTGATCTTTCGAGCATGCTAATCTAACTCTTAATTGATCAAGTACATTAATCTAATTAATGTAGCTAATCTAGACAAATTGATTAATATAAGCACATTAATAAATTAGGTTATAAACTTCTCAATTTATTGCTTAGAATTATATGTCACAACCTTCTCGTTGTGCATATTTATGTTCGTTTTGATTGTCATATGAACACTCTTGTATGTGCCCTTAGTTAATTCTTGTATGTGCTTTTAGAATAGTTTCATGACGATAGAAACAATTACGAACACAACCACGAGATGGCCACACGCCTTGAGTGAGGAAAAACATTAATTTTTCCCTTGTCGGGATCACAAGACTAATTAACATAATTAATTAGAAAACATAGAATTCCCCAAACTCCATGCTCCATGTACGAGCTATTCCTAAAATACGTAACTATACCTAATATACATAATTAAAAGATTGTTTTGGGGCGGACCCATTCCAAAGAATTAAAGAGCGTCATTTCATATGCATAAACCCATTTTCTTACTGGGCCTTTAGGCTCACGTCTTACTTGCGGTGTAGGTACACGTACGCGCGGAGTCCTCGAGCAAATGAATAAGCAGTTGATGAGGGATTTGCACGCACGAGCTTGTGGTTAGCCAGACTATGTAAAGTGAGAGACAGATAATTTGTAATTAAATTCAGTTTTCTCTTTCTAAATTGTAAATTAATGTATAGGTTATTTTGCTTTAAATTATTTACGCTTCTGCAAATGGTTTTATTTCCGAAACGATTTACTTCTGAAATGTTTTAAAGTGTTTCTAACGGTCCGGTGTGCACTCTGATATGTTTTTCTCAAAATTTAACACATTTTTAAATATGTGAAAAATCTGGGTCGTTACACTGATGATCTATGTTTCTTGATTATTGGCATTGATGAGTTATGGATTATAACAGTGGGAGGGGAATGCCTGATTTCCTTTTAGTCGTGTATGTTTGGTTCTTGTTTTGATATTGATGGTTCTATTTGGGTTTCTGCATTGAGTGATGAGTTTATGAATACTGTTGTGTTTTGTTTGATAGCCCAAGTACTAGTTGTGCTGCCTGTTAAAATGCATTACACTGTGATTTTGAGGATTTACGTCTTAATTGTTGTGTCTATTTTAAGTTCAGGAAACCGTGCGTTAGATGCATGTTCACTGTTAGTTATAGCAAATGCTTTGTTAAGGTTTACCAAGTGTTGGGCAGTGGATGTTCTGTTCTGTTGGCTTCAATAGATGGTACTGCTTGAGTTGAAAAGAAATTTTAAGGGTACGTGATACTAATTGTTTACAGAATTTTGTTGGATTACTTAGATGAGTTATTTACACTTGGTTGTGTGACGACCGGAGTTTTCATTACCTTTTAAAATACATTAAAATTCAAAACTTTTCTTTTCTTTTGTAAATACCGGAAAACCCTTTTCAAATGTATCAAAGTTCTTTCAAAAAGTCGGACCATCAAAACCCTTTCGTTATACCCGTTATGAAAATCGTTATAAGTATTGAAAAACTATAGTTATAAAATCGTTTCTCAAAACGTAGTGGAAGCCAAATAAAGAAACATAGCGGATTTATCAAAATATAGCAGAAGCGTAAATAATTCATTTAAGGAATACTAAACAAAACATTACATGTTAATTACAACACACTCTTATCTTTTACTTTCCTTAGCCTAGCCAGCCACAAGTTCCCGAGCGTGCAAATCCTTCATCCCTGCTTCTCAATCTATTCATCGTTTTCTCATATATGTACCTACATCACAAGTAATACGTGATCCTAAAGGCCAAGTAAGGAATTGGGGTAATGCAATATGCTTATGCCTCTCTTTAGTTCTTTTGGAGTGGGTACCGCCCCAAACCAATCTTTTCATTATGTTCGTTCGTTAATTCATTACTCGTACTTCGACCAGGAGATTTGAGGAACCCATGTGTGATGGTATAGTTTGATTGGCTTCTAACCTCCTGTGTGTAGCTAGTCCCATTCCCGACAAGGTAGAGGTGTAGCTTAGCTACCAGACTAGATCCGAACTATCCATCCGCCCCCCAACATCTTTTCTTTCATTCATTTCATTCATTTATCATTTTTCCTCACATAATGCATGTGAGTACCACCCCAGAGGTGACACTCCCTATTTGTTTCTATTAGCATGATGCATGTTGATATAGTATGAAATAACAATAACAATAATTGAATAGTGTATATAAAGGAAGTAAATAACAATAATTGGATGGCACATATAAAGGAAACTAACGATAATTGAATAGTGCATATAACTGAATGACAGTAATAAAAAACAATTAACTGAAATTGAATAGCGCATATAAGTGAATGACAGTAATTGAAAACACATAAAAGAGAACAATCATTGCAGCGAATTAAAACATCGAATGACATACTTGAATTTTAGAGCATAGCAATAATAAAAGAAATGGCAGTTTAGCATGCTTCTAATAGCGAAATCATATAATGAATCATGACAGCAAATCAACATGTTTCTAACAACGACAGTGAACGCGCTAACATATAACGAATCATGACAGCAATTCAGCATGCTTCTAACAACGACAGCGAACGTGCTAACAATTTACATGTTTTTATGTTGATATTTAAATCAATAAATCCTACGAGATGCTCAAAGGAATTAGACATGTTCGACATTATTAAGTAGACATGGAATAAGTAATTTAAATGGAAACATGCTCATATAATAGATAACTGAAACATGCTTAATAAATAGCTCATTAGTAATTAGCTTATGGAACATATTGGATACGACTATGGAAACGTGCTTAATAAATTGATACTAGCTAGCTAAGTACATGAATCAATTAAATGATATCGTGCATTCTAAAGTAAAGCATGGTATCGTTACGGAGTGTTATTACAGAATGTTAATCTAGTTAACTACACATGCTCAATTAACAGAGTAGATTAACAAAGTATTAACCTAGTTATCTACACATGCTCAGATTAAGGAAACTATAACTTCTAGTTAACACAAAGATATTAAACAATGGTAATGACAGAATAATATACACATCGAACAATAGGAATGACAAGAACAATATATGCATCGGATGAAGGAAATAACAACTTATAGTTAACACAGAGAGATTTAAATTAGATAGCAAGTAAACAATAAAGAACAGAATCATCCTCAATGGCACAGCTCTTAACTCATTCATGCTTTTCAAGTCATAATAAGATCTTCAACTCATCATCCTATCCTACAGGCTTAACTCGTTCATCCAAGCAGTAATTGTAACGACCTAAGTTTTTATAACCCTTTTTAAAATGCGTTAAATTAAAAATTTTTCATTGAGAAATAGCGGAAAAATGTTTTGTTAGAAATATAATCAGAGTGCCCTTCAAAAGCCGGACCGTTAAAACTTTTTCGTTCTACTCGCTATGAAAATTGTTATAAAATCTTTTACCAAAATACAGCGAAAGTCAAATCAAGAAACATAGTAGATTTATCAAAACATAGTGGCAGCATAAATAATTCGTTTAAGGAAGAAAGACTAAACAAAGCATTACACGTCACTTTGGTCCAGTTCATTTTTCCTTTATCCCCTGCGTTTCCTTCTCCTCTTCGACAACTCTTCTTCTCTATGGGGTGGAAATTCAGCTGCCCTGTTAAATTACTTCAACAATTAGGTAAGGGAATGGGTAGTCTTGTCCAGAGGAGGCCCTACCCACAAGTATATTGTGTGTTGATTTTGTTGGCTTAGTTGCTCTTTGTAGTGGATCTCTCTATTGGGTGTTGGTATCTTCGTAGTTTCTATATGTAACGACCTAGATGTTCGTAAATCCTTTGAAATGCGTTAAAATTTGAAATTGTCCTTTTTAAAACAATACGTATCAGACCTCGACACTAAACCGGAACGCTACTGACCATTCATAAAACTCGTTATAAAATCCCTGTTTAGTAATGCTATGTGCAAGCGTTAAATTAAAACCATTAATGTAAAACGTTGTGGAAGCATAAATACAATTTAATGAAACTGATAAATCTTTTAATTATAATTTGGAAAACTTAGGTTGCTCACACTTAGAAAGCTTAGCTTAGTTAAACTATTTCTCAGTTACCCTCGTTATGCCTGGCCAGCCACGAATTTTCCTCGCGCGTGCAAATCCATCATCCGTTGTCTTTATTGTCTGATTATCATCTTTCACTATTCCTAGTCTGTGCATTCCACATAGCATACTAGTACCTACATCTACACCACAAGCAACTGTAAGCCCGAAGGCTTAGTAAGGAAAAAGGGAAATGTAATGCATGCTATGCCTCTCTGTAGTCTATTTTGGAATGGGGGCCATCCATACCAATTCTTTCATTACGTTTCATTCTTTCATTCGTTCTTTACTCGTACTGCGAGCTGGAGATCGGGAGACCTATGTGAAATGGTGCAGCTGATTGGACCTAACCCTTTGCTTGAAATCTAGAACTCCCGTTCCCGATAAGGGAGGGCTTTGGCTAGATTGCAGACTATACCCGTCTACCCATCCGACCCCAACTCCCTTTTCTTTTCTTTCGTCTTGTCCTTATCATTTTTCCTCCCAATGTATGTGAGTACCACCCCGAGAGGGAACTCCCTACTTTGTTTCTATTAACTTGATGCATGATACTTTGCAATATAACATTCATAGGAATTGAAGTGCGCATAAAGAAATAAAAGTAACTGTAATTGAAAAGCGCATATAAAGAATAGTAGAATTAAAAGCGCATTTAACATGAAGAGTAACCACCCAATGAAATAGCACACCAAATCATCACATATAATGAATGTAAACAAGGAAGCATGCTTGGATGAATGGAACACAATACTATTAACATGTTAATGCTTCAAATCGACTTCCTAGTCCATATACATGCTTCCTATATTTATCTCTAGTGATTACTTTACTTAGTTACTCTACTTAGTTATCCTAGGTGGTTTAGACATCCTCTTATCTTAGTCGCTTAACACACTTCAATTTAAGTCTAATTATTTACATTAATGGGCTAATTAAACATACTAATTATTGTTCTAATCAATTACTTGCTCAAATTTCGTTTATTTAATTATAAATTTGCATCTAGTTACTTATCCTAGTTATTCTAATTGATTAAACATGCTTTTACTCTAATTGGCAAGATATGCTATATTTAATGGTCTAGTTCATTATCCTAATTAATTACATGCTCGATCAGTTAACTAACATGCTCGATCAGTTAACTAACATGCTCAGCAAATTTATTTAACTACTTATCATACAGATAGTTTAACATGCAGGCTAAATTAAACATGTTATGGTTATCAACTAGTTGATTTCTCTCTAGATAGATTAACGTGCTCAACTAGTTAATATATTGTTATCCTAATTAACTAGCACGCTTGACAAAGTGATTAACAACTATAAATGGATCAACTAGTAAACATTAATTGGATTACATGCTATGATTAACCAATTTAGGATTCTAATTGATTACCATCTAAACATGCTTGACCTAGTTGATTAATTAGTTTAATTAACATGCTAAACTAGAGATTAGCTACATTGATTAGAACTTAAACACACTAGTTAATCAACCTAATCATGCTAGTTAATCGAACTGTAATTCAGGTTAAGTTAACATGCTAGTAGTTTCACATGAAAATCAAGCGAAGGAAATAGCAGAACGATTTAAAGAAAGTACAATACATGAGGGATTAAGGAGGGAAATTGACAGTAACTACCACAAGGCATCAATAAATAGTAGAACATTTTAAAGAAACTCCCAATTCCTTTCAGGATCCTTATTATTCGTACTTTCGTTATTCTATACTCATTCCATACGTTGATCACTTATCACTGAAAATACACACATCATTTACAGTAAAGAGATCAATCAACCAACAAGGAACTAACCACACAATAACAGAAAACCAACTACAGAACCATCAACAAGGAACTCAACACAAGAAGTAGTAACCATAGTTCATGCAGGAAACTAACATTACTCTAGTACAGGTTCATCATTCAAGAATTCACAGCAGTAGGTTACCATAATTCTACAGAGCAACAATAAGACTACCAACACAAAACTCAACACTAACAATAAGCGTAACATTTAGCAGTGAACATTTAAAAATAATACTCTAACTCACACACCTATACTTGTGGTGTAGGGCCTCAATGGCCAAAACACCCCTTAATCCTTACAAATTTTGAAGACTAAACTCAGGGACAACTTTATCCGAGGTCATGGTTCCAGCCACTCTACAGCACACTGCAGCTTACCACTTCCCCACTCTCACACTCACGTAGCTCACCACACACACCACACTTGCACTCCACTTCCATAGTTTCACTTACTCACTTGAACCCTCCCTCGTTCTCGCTGCTCTCTCTCACTCTCCCAAAATTTCTCTCTTGCAGAAGGAAAACACAGAAGAAAGGGAGGGAGGGAAGGCTATTACTTGGAAGAGGGGAGGGACACCATCATCACCATAGGGGAGGAGGAGGATGGCCTCAGGCAACGGAGGCCAGCTACGGTGTAGAGAGGCGACTTTCGTCGCCTGGGGTCGCTTCCTGTCGATTTCT
Organism: Begonia loranthoides; assembly: GCA_022433065.1. NCBI lineage: Eukaryota > Viridiplantae > Streptophyta > Magnoliopsida > Cucurbitales > Begoniaceae > Begonia > Begonia loranthoides. The sequence goes on from CM039485.1 coordinate 21,084,561, forward strand.
GTCAATTTTCCATGATTTCCTTCGATTTACTTCTTATTTTATTTTGTAGGTCTGGGCTGTTTCAGACGGGTACAAACGCATAGGTCTCGTCTGCATGCTGCCTGCAAGGCTATTCTCGCAGGCTAAAATGAGGCTTCGGATGGGAGAATGTATCCCCGTCCTGTCCGTACCGTCCACAGGTGAGTTTCGGATGCCATTTCTCATCTACACCAACGTCTATACTATCGTCTGAAAGTATCCTAAAATCGAACAGAGGCAAATCGGATGATACCCTAACTCCTCCGCAACCGTCCCGACTCGTCTGAAACTGTCCAGGATAGAACAGATTCGATGTGGACGGTGTTCTTCTCGTCCGCATCATCCAGAACCTCGTCCGGAACTCCATAACAAAGTGGGGATGATAAATCTCATTTAAGGTCTCATCCCTAGGTGCACAATGTAATTGTGGACGACATATCTCGTCCGCATGTCGTCTGGACAATAGTCCGAAACTGTCCAAGTTCAGAACAGATTTGATGCGGATGCCGTTCTTCTCGTCCGCATCGTCTGGAACCATCATCCGTAACCTCATAGCATAGTGAAGTTAGGACGATACCTCGTGTCCCCAGACTCGTCCCAAACGTTGGGGACGCAATGCAATACACTTGTGGACAACATAATGCGTCCGAAGTGTCGTTTGCCAGTTGCCCGAAAACGCCCTGGATAGCTTTTCTCACCTTTTTCCCACTTAACTCCTATCCCATAACATTTTTCCCATAAATACATGTCATTGATGACATTTATAGATACGCCATGCAATGACCTCATAAATCCAACACTTCAATTACATCGCATATATGAGGGAAACATAACGGAAATACTCCTAGTCTTAACGCTCCGAACGTCCCAACTTAAAGTATTGGGGTGTTACACTATCAGTCTCCTTTAGTTAATGTTATGCTTTTAGTTTTCTGTATTTAATTTCCTGTGATTACAATTTCTTACTTGCTCAATAATAGAACTAGATTTTGATTAAAGGAAATTATGAGGCATGAATGGAGGAATGCTAAGTAAGGATAAACTAAACTAAAATGTGAGAATATTTTCTAAGTTATACATAACTTTTTTTTTTGCTATACCCTGTATGCTGGTTGTGTTTTGCTGTGGTGTTTTATTGATACTCCATTATCACTTGTTGTAGGATTAGTAGCTGTAGTTTGCTTGCTAAAGTTAAGTTGTTAGTGATGTAGTTATTTGCTGTAGTTTACTTGCTGAAGTTAAGTTGTTAGTGTTGTAGTTTATTTGCTGTAGTTACTTGCTAAAGATAAGTTTTGTTAGCATATTAGGTTGTTAAAACACATCACAAATGGTAACTTAAGAGCATAAACATTTCTCTGCTATATGGTGTTGCTACAAAATAACAGGTGTAACGAAATTAGTTGCTTTTAAATATGTTGTTATTGACTTTCCGCTATTATATTATTGTTGTTGCTGCTATTTTTCGAATGTTAGGATTAAAAATACAAGCCTCCATGTATGAATGAATTAAGAAAGTCATAAGAAGGTTGTGCTAAATGCCAAAGGTAAATGAAATAAATTCGATGTTTAGATTCTGCACAAGTTAATTTCTGCCTTTCTTTTACATACCTCCTGAAAAACAAAAACTTGTGGTGTTAATTTAGTTACTTAAACTTGATGACATGATCAGTTAACTTACATAAACTTATAATAGCATGTAAGCTCCTTTCTTTAATTTGGTGTTGTGTAGTATGCCCTTGACGCATGATAGACCGCTGTTACTGTTAAGATTGCTGTAAACCAACAAATAATAAATCATAACAGGAATATGTTTGCGGTAAATCGTTGTCGCTACTGTCATTATTGCTCTCACTACTGTTAGCTTGCACCCACTACTAGGATGTGTCCTCTTACAAAGCATGCTGTAAACTGATGAATATCTTTGCTGTTATTTACTGATTGTTCTAGCATATAATCTCTAAGTCCCAACTTGATTGTTAAGCATGCTAATTCCGTGTTATTAAACTCGTTGACTTTCTGTTTATATGTCCTTGAACATGTTCGATTTCCTTAGACACGTTTGATGTTTTAGTTGAGCACGTTAAATCGTATTAATCTTGTCGAGCATGCTAATTGTCGATTCAGTTCCTTTCAAGCATGATATCCTAATTGTGTGAAATCCGCCCTTTACTTTATTACGTGGATATTCTCTTTTCCTTTCTGGTGTTTCTTTCATGAGTGTTTATTTAAGTGTCTTCATGCATCATGCTAATAGAAACAAATAGGGAGTGCTGCCTTGGGGCGATATTCACATGCATTGGTGAGGGAAAATGATAAGAAATAAGAAGAAGAAGTAGAAAAGTAGGAAAAGAGATTGGGATACGGGAGTTCTAGTTTACTTAGAAAAAAAGAAAAGAAAAGGCTAGATCCGCTATGCCATTGCACGAGAAAAACCTCCCAGTTCCAGCTCGATGTACGAGTAAGAAGAGAAGAACGAACAAATGAAATAAAAGCTTGGGATGGGTGGCCCCCATTTCATAACGGACTAAAAGAGAGGCATAGCATAAGCATAAACCCCCATTCCCTTTACTGGGCCATTGGCTCACAATCTTATTTGTGGTGTAGGTAATGAAATGGTGATACTAGGAGCAGAAGAGGACGCCCTCCTCGTGGAGCCTGCAGATTATCTCTCCCTCCTTTTATCTTCCACTGTCCTTTGGTCCAGTTCATTTTTCCTCTAACCCATGCGTTTCTTTCTCCTCTTCGACAGCTCTTCTTCTCTCTGGGGTGGAGATTCAGCTGTCCTTGTTAAATTACTTCAACAATTAGGTAAATGAATGGGTAGTCTTGGCCAGAGGCGGCCCTACTTGCAAGTATATTATGTGTTGATTTTGTTGGCTTAGTTGCTCTTTGTAGTGGATCTCTCTATTGGTGTTGGTATCTTCGTAGCATCTATCACTCTCCTTTAGTTAATGTTATGCTTTTAGTTTTCTGTATTTAATTTCCTGTGATTACAATTTCTTACTTGCTCAGTAATGGAACTAGATTTTGATTAAGGGAAATTATGAGGCATGAATGGAGGAATGCTAAGTAAGGATAAATTGAACTAAAATGTGAGCATATTTTCTATGTTATACATAACTTTCTTTGCTGCTATATCCAATACGCTGGTTGTGTTTTGTTGTGGTGTTTTATTGATGCTCCATTATCACTTGTTGTAGGCTTAGTTGCTGTAGTTTGCTTGCTAAAGTAAAGTTGTTAGTGATGTAGTTATTTGCTGTAGTTTACTTGCTGAAGTTAAGTTGTTAGTGTTGTAGTTTATTTGCTGTAGTTACTTGCTGAAGATAAGTTTTGTTAGCATATTAGGTTGTTGTTAAAACACATCACAAATGGTAACTTAAGAACATAAACATTCTCTGCTATATGGTATTGCTACAAAATAACAGATGTAACGAAATCTGTTGCTTTTAAATATGTTGTTATTGACTTTCCGTTGTTATATTATTGTTGTTGCTGCTATTTTTTGAATGTTAGGATTAAAAATGCAAGCCTCCATGTATGAATGAATTAAGAAAGTCGTAAGAAGGTTGTGATAAATGCCAAGGATAAATGAAATAAATTCGATGTTTAGATTCTGCACAAGTTAATTTCTGCCTTTCTTTTACATACCGCCTGAAAAACTTGTGGTGTTAATTTAGTTACTTAAACATGATGGCATGATCAATTAACTTACTTAAAATTGTAATAGCATGTAAGCTCCTTTCTTTAATTTGCTGTTGTGTGATATGCCTTGACGTATGATAGACTGCTATTACTGTTAAGATTGCTGTAAAGCAACAAATAATAAATCATAACAGGAATATGTTTGCTATAAATCGTTGTAGTTGCTGTCATTATCGCTCTTACTACTGTTAGCTTGCACCCGTTACTAGGATGATGTCCTCTTACAAAGCATGCTGTAAACTGATGAATATCTTTGCTATTATTTACTAATTGTTCTAGCATGTAATCTCTAAGTCCCAACTTGATTGTTAAGCACGCTAATTTCGTGTTATTAAACTCGTTGACTTTCTGTTTATATGTCCTTGAACATGTTCGATTTCCTTAAACACGTTCGTTGTTTTAGTTGAGCACGTTAAATTGTATTAATCTTGTCGAGCATGCTAATTGTCGATTCAGTTCCTTTCAAGCATGATATCCTAATTGTGTGAAATCCGCCATTTACTTTATTACGTGGATATTCTCTTTTCCTTTCTAGTGTTTCTTTCATGAGTGTTTATTTAAGTGTCTTCATGCATCATGCTAATAGAAACAAATAGGGAGTGCTGCCTTGGGGCGATATTCACATGCATTGGTGAGGGAAAATGATAAGAAATAAGAAGAAGAAGTAGAAAAATAGGAAAAGAGATTGGGAGTGGATGGGTAGCGGGTATAGTTAGTAAACTAAGCGTAGCCCATCCCTCCTAGGATACGGGAGTTCTAGTTTACTTAGAAAAAAAGAAAAGAAAAGGCTAGATCCGCTATGCCATTGCACGAGAAAAACCTCCCAGTTCCAGCTCGATGTACGAGTAAGAAGAGAAGAACGAACGAATGAAATAAAAGCTTGGGATGGGTGGCCCCCATTTCATAAAGGACTAAAAGAGAGGCATAGCATAAGCATAAACCCCTATTCCCTTTACTGGGCCATTGGCTCACAATCTTAGTTGTGGTGTAGGTAATGAAATGGTGATACCAAGAGCAGAAGAGTACGCCCTCCCCATGGAGCCTGCGGATTATCCGGGGGAGACTGGGCCGGAGTAGATTGATGGCTTAAAGAGAATAGAAGAACATTTTGTAAGGATTGAATCATAAACACGTTTTGTAAAAATATTAACTATGTCTTTAACTTGCATGTTTTGAACTTGTGACAGATTAACCCTAAACTTTGAAAATGTTGATTTTCGTCCCAAATTATGTTTGAATTAAATGGTTTTCAAATCTATTTCCACCAATTGATACCGTTTCCGCTAAATATTCCAAAATAAATTTTGGATTTATCCTTTTATCATTTACATGAGTTCGAGAATATGTAGTAACGATCGGGATTTAAAAAGAGCACTCTGATCGAAAGTGATTTTAGATAAAGGTTTTGACGAAAGTAAAGTTTGAAAAATTTTAACTCATTTTCCTTAAAATTTAACGAAAGATAAAAATTCGGGTCGTTACAGCGACGCTAAACCGGACCGCTACTAACCTTGTGTTAAACTTATTATAAAAATACAATTAATAAAGTGCATAAGCGTTATAAAATCATTTGTTTAAAATGTTGCGGATGCGTAAATCATTAAATGAAAGGTCTAAACAATTAAATACTGCATTTGGGAGATGAATTCTAACAATTAAATTCAATTTATTACAATCATTTTCTCTTCTCGCTCTAGCCTGGCCAGCCCCAATCCTCGCACGTGCAAATCTTTCATCCCTGCTTTATTATTTGTTCGTCGTTTGTACCTACACCACAAGTAATACGTGAGCCTAATGGCACAGTAAGGAAAAATGTTTATGCAATTTGCTTATGACTCTCTTTAGTTCTTCCTGGAGTGAGTACCGCCCCAAACCAGTCTTTTCATTATATCCGTTGGTTCTTTACTCGTACTTCGAACTGGAGATTGGAGGAATCCGTGGCGGTAGGGTAGATCTTTGTCGGGTTCAACCACCTAGGGTAGACAGTTTCACAGTCCCGACAAGAGAAAGGTAATATTCTTTTAAATCTTGTCTACCTAGCTGATCCGTACTTACCCCTCTATCCCCCAACTCTCTTTTCTTATTTTCTTCATTTTCTTAACATTTTTCTTTACTCATGCATGTGTGAGTACTAGATGTGCCCCAAGACCCTCCACCGAAACCCGAGCCATGAGGCTTCTTGTTTAGTTAATAAGTTGTTATTTTGTAGGTTGGAATACGCTAAAGAACCTTGAAGATGAGCCAAAGCATGAGGATAAAGAGGCTCCTAAGCTTGCTCTTACTTGGAAGAAAAATTATAGAAGAAAGGGTAGACATTACAAGTCTGCCTACAATCCGACCATGATGGAGTATTTGATGCTTTTATAGACACAAATGATGCCAAATAAAAAGTGTTCTTCATACAGTTTGTAGCCGACGTCTATAGCTTTCCAAAGAGGTATTTGGAGTTATATTTGGGTTCATTTTTTATGTCAAACATTCCATTTACAGAGACCAAAAAAAACCTCAGACCTGTTTTGTGATTTATTGTTTGGGGTCACTTTTGTCATTCCATTTTAGGGCATTTTTGTAATTTATTTTGAACATTCATTAGGGAGGTATTTAGCCTTCCCTAATGAAGAGGGAAATTAGATTTGAAAACCCTAAAAGGAGAGCTCTCGTTTTTGTTCTTGGAGGTCCGTGGATTCCCTTCTCGGCTATCTTCCACACTACAAATCGGTTTGTATTTTTTTGCTAGTTCTTGCACAAATCGATTCTTGCTACTTCTTCCGGCATCTCTTCTTTGCGTGGTGGTGTTTTGGGGCGTGGAGGTAGAAGCGCTAGCAACCCCCATTGGAGAGAGTCATCCATTGAGTTGGCCGAATCAGTCGCCCCTTTAGTGTTGGAGGTTTAGCGGACTCCATTGGTTTGTAACTTGTTTCTCATCCTTTTTATTGAAAGAAGGTTTCAGTTTCTTGAAGTTCTTGACCTAGATCTTTTTTGTTTTGGATGTGGTGTGGTTTTTATTGAGATTTTGGATGTATTGATCTTGTTTTGGAAGGAAATAGAAGTGACCGAGATTCTGTTTTATGCACTGAACAGATTCTGTTCCGATTTGAGGTTGTATTTTACCCTGTTTATAGTTATTGGATTATGTCCATTTTTGGTAGAGATAATCTTGAGATTGTTAAGTGACGCTCCTCCAAATTTGGCATTGATTGGTCGTATGCAAGTCGAGATTTTGTTCTTTAAATTCTGGTCGCCAGAATCTGCCCTGGAAAACCCTAATCCGAGGGTTAATTTCGTCAGAGCATATCTCTTTGTGTAGAACGCATTTTAATCTAAATTTTTGATATGATATTCCTTGAAATGTTGGTGTGAACCCCTGCAAATGTCAGCTTTAAACTCTTTAAGCTCCGTGAGTTACACTTATTTGAATTCAGAGGATTGGATAGATTTCCTGCATAGTGGCCGATTGGAATTGTTGAGTTCCATAGAATCTTGGACTCTATCAATACCACCCTTGGCGACACTCCCTATTAGTTTCTATTAACATGATGCATGACCATACATTCTCATCTTAACATGGTGCATGATGCATTATATAATAACATTCGCGTCTAAGGTGAACGAAGATTGCGGTGGTTTATGTTGAATTGCACCAACACCCTAAAAGTTGAGTTGTTGTTGCTTCTCTACTTCCTCAAAACTTTCTTTAAATACGTTTCATCTTTCTATGTTTGTTGAGCTCGGAATTCACCATTGACGAACAAAAGTTGTTTGTAAACGAAGAACAAACACTATTCAAATGAACAACCTTTGTTTACCTGAATTTAAACCGCTTCATTTGCAAGGCCAAGGTGCATGGCAGGAGTAGGGTTATGTGTGATTTCGTAACAGCTAATATACTACAATGTTCATGCTTCTAAGCCTCACAGTATAACTCCAATTATGTATACAAACACCAAGTACATCATGAAATTTATTGTTGTAAGATTTCATTCTTAGAGAATGGAGGAGTCCAAAAAAACAACCTAGTAAGTGTTAATACTGTAGTCTTTTAAGGTACCAATGGAGAAAAAAATCATATTAATTATCATTAAGGTACAAAGAATCTCCACTGAATATACATGGAATCACACTTCAGGTAGCATAATATTGTCTGCTTTTGAGTTGAAGTCCATAGAGTTTTATTCTTAGGTTTTATCCCAAAATCTATTGTATGATGTAAAATTGTGCATGCCATGACTTGAAAGGGATCCACTATCACAAACCAGAGGCACGCCTAACAGAAACACCGGGTCGAATGACTTGATCGCTTAACCCAATGCTAAGATAGTAACAGAAGTTTTAACAAAGATTTAAGTCCAAAACCTAAAACAAATGAATCAAGATCCACAGAGTAATCAACAAAAGTAAAAGATAGCATAATAACAATAAGGAGAAAAATATTGTGTAGAAAATGACAACACGACATAAGAAACTTAACAAACAAACAAAAGGATTAAAACTCCACCAAAGACAACAAGGAAACACCAAGAAGGAAATAAAATCTAAAGTAACTACACCTCGAACACCACATTTGACCATCACGATCTGAACCCAGGATAGAGGGGATCGTTGGAGTGAGTGACTAATTCAGTAAGAAAATCTACACTATATACAATGCATGAGAAAATTAGTTTTATCTTTTTTTTTTTTTTTTTTTTTCAGAAAACCATGATTTAATGCTTCTGGGTTTTTAATTCATTTTTTAAATATCTCTTTACCATTTAATTTAAATCAAGCTCCAAGGGCAACAGATGAGGGTTTATTAAAACATTATGTATACATAGATAGTTATATTCAAAAAATAGGTCTGCATCATTTTTCATTCAAAAACAACACTAATGAAATAGGAGGCTCACATAAGGACCCCTTTGGCATACAATATAGAAAGGTGGTAATCCGTAGATAGCAATACCTCATGAGTCCGAAAGAAAAAGGTGTCTGCAGTCCAAAAACCAGACGACAACACCATCCGTAAAATCAAGTAACATATAAGATTGCCAGCGACGAATTACTCAGTAACTAGCTACTTGTTAGATCGAAATTGACAAGGGTTGCCTAGCGGCGTAGCTCTGTGTCACGGTCCTACTTTTGAGAGACTTTTCAGGAGGGCCGTGCGGCACTCGTTGTTAGGGGGAACAACGAGTCAGCCTACTAAGTGTGCCAACGGCACCGATGGCCCACGACGTTAGAACAAGCTTGCATGTCTAACGAGCGAGCGAGCAGCGAGCGAGATTTATCGAAAGCGTCATTGAGTATAAAGAGAATAGTTTGAATGTAAAAAGCCTTTTCATTGATTGCTAGCAAATTACATTGGGTAGGGGGGTCTACGTGCAGTCATGCCTCTCCCTCTAAAGAGCATTCTGGACCATCTCCACTATGGCAGGAGTGAACATGCTATAGTGGCGAGGAGTCACTTTGCCCAAAATGGAAATAAAAGAAATACAAGTAAATTACTATAAATGGAAATAAATCTAACTAAGCAGTAGGGGCGGCCATGGACAACACGTCCTGGACAAGCCCGGATTCTAACATCCTCCCCCATTTGAGCTGTTGACGCCCTCGTCAACTTGTCTTCAGCTTGAACTCTTCAATCTTCTGCGTAGCATCTTCCAAGTCTTCGGCTTTCTCCCAAGTAACTTCGTCGTCTCCAAGTCCCTCCCATCTGACCAGATACTCCGTGCGTAGGCGGCGGCCTGTCTTGACACTTCGATCTGCTAGAATTTCTTCCACTTTGCTTGGACGCCTTGATCTGCTGAGGATGATTTCTGGCCTGGTGATGTTGTTGCGCTCCTGATCTTCTTTGTCTTGGTGATACGGCTTTAGGTTGCTGACATGGATCACTGAGTGGATTTTGAGCCATGCCTGTAGATTAACTCTGTAGGATGCCCGTCCAATCTTTTCAATGACTTGGACTGGACCTTCATACTTTCGAACCAGACGTCTGTCTCTCTGACCTCTGAAACGAAGTTGTTCCGGCAAGAGTTTCACTAACACGAGGTCTCCAGCTTTAAATTCTAGCGGCCGTCTCTTCAAGTCTGCCCACTTCTTTATGTGTTTAGATGCTCGTTCCAAGTAGGCACGAGCTATCTCAGTATTTTGTTGCCACTCCTTCGAGAAGTTGTAGGCTTTTGGGCATTTTCTAGAGTATGGAAGATCGAGGGTGTGCGGCATAGTTGGTTGCCTTCCGTAGACGACTTCAAATGGGCTCATTCCCGTAGAGGAGCTTTTCCGACAGTTGAAACTGAATTGTGCAGCATCAAATAGACTTGGCCAATTCTTCTGGTTAGTGTTGATGAAGTGCCGCAGATACTCTTCCAATAAGCTGTTAAAACGTTCAGTCTGCCCATCTGTTTGGGGGTGATAACTGGAAGAAATATTTAAGCTAGATCCCAATAGCTTGAATAGTTCTACCCAAAAGGCTCCTGTGAATCTGGTGTCTCGATCACTAATGATGCTTTGAGGTATCCCCCATAATTTCACAACATTCTTGAAGAAGAGTTGAGCTGTCGTGTCTGCGGAGCAATATTTTGGGGCAGCTCTGAAAGTAGCGTACTTGGAAAACCGATCGATTATCACCAAGATTGCCTGAAAGTCATTTGAAGGTGGCAGATTGGTGATGAAGTCAAGAGATATACTTTCCCAAGGCTTCGTTGGCACCGGTAATGGTTCTAGCAAACCCGCCACTTTGTCTCTTTCCACCTTGTCTTGTTGACATACCAAACAGGTTTTGGTATATTGCATCACATCGTCTTTCATGTGAGGCCAATAATATCCCCTCTTTAGTAGGGCATACGTTCTTTGCCATCCTGCATGACCAGCCCACAAGGTGTCGTGGCATTCCTTCAATAGATTTCGCCTTAGATCATTACTCCGTGGCACGTACAGGCGATTTCCCTTGGTTAACAACAGGTCTTCTTCGATCCAAAATTGTCGCGTCTTCTTTTCCTTTACTAATTGCATGACAGCCCGAGCAGCAGGGTCGTCTTGTAGACAATTTCGAATGCGATCTCTCATAGATCTGGTAACTCTACTTGCTTGAAGTTGAGATAAATAGCAAAGACTGGCACACTCTGCTTTTCTACTGAGGGCGTCAGCTGCCCGATTTGATTGGCCCGACTTATGTTCAAAATGGAAGTCAAATTCTGAGATAAGTTCGTGCCAACGCGCCTGTTTGGAGGTTAGCTTTGGCTGCTCAAAGAAATGAAAAATTGCGCTGTTGTCGGTCTTTACTATAAACTTTGATCCAAGCAAGTACTGTCTCCATACACGAAGGCAGTGTACCACGGCCAACATTTCTTTCTCTGAGGCTATGTATCTTCTTTCAGCTTCTTTCAGCTTGCGGCTTTCATAAGCGACAGGATGGCCATTCTGTAGTAAAACTCCTCCCAGAGCAAAGTCCGATGCATCAGTTTCGACTTCAAATGGCAAAGTCACATCGGCCAGAGCCAACACTGGACTTTGCATCATGGTTTCTTTTAAGTTGGCAAAGGCTGTTTGGCATTCTTGGTTCCACTCCCAAGGGACTCCCTTCTTCAACAGTTCGGTGAGAGGTGCCGCCTTCTTGGAGAATCCCTCTACAAACCGCCGGTAATAATTTGCGAGACCAAGGAAGGAACGCAATTCTGTAACAGAAGTGGGGTTTCTCCATTCTTGGATTGCCTTGACTTTTTCTACATCCATGCGAAGATGGCCTTGTTCAATAATGTGGCCAAGGAACCCAATACTCTCTTGAGCGAAGGAGCACTTTTCTTTCTTTACATATAACTGATTCTGTCTTAGTTTCTCGAAGACTAGACGAAGGTGAACTTGGTGTTCTTCAATGCTCTCACTATAGACCACGATGTCGTCCAAGTATACCACCACAAATTTATCAAGGAATTCGTGGAATACTTTGTTCATTAGAGTGCAGAAAGTCGCAGGAGCATTTGTCAGTCCAAAGGGCATCACCAAGAATTCAAAAGCTCCATATCTGGTCACACAAGTCGTCTTTTGCTCGTCACCTTCTGCAATCCTGACTTGATAATAACCTGAACGTAAGTCGAGCTTTGTGAAGTATTTTGCCTTGTACAGTTGATCAAAAAGATCTGTGATGAGTGGGATGGGATACTTATTTCGAACAGTGACTTTGTTCAAGGCCCGGTAGTCAATACACAAGCGTAAGCTACCGTCGTTCTTCTTTTGGAACAACACAGGTGCTCCAAATGGGGCCTTTGCAGGTCTGATGAACCCTGCCTCAAGCATTTCATCTAATTGCTTTCTTAGTTCTGCCAATTCTGGTGGGGCCATTCGATAGGGCGCTTTTGCTGGGGGTTTAGTTCCTGGGGTTAGCTCAATCTGATGATCGATGTCCCTGCGCGGAGGTAGTGACCTCGGTAAGCATTCCGGCATAGTACTCTTATATTCTTCAAGTACTTTCATAATCTCTGAAGGCACTACTTCTTCTTTGCCTTTCTCCATGATTGAGGGGACAAGAACATAGGTTGGATCTTGGTTCTTCAGTCCTCGTTTAAACTGCATAGCTGAGATCATTTTTATGTTACTAGGGCTTGGTTGCTTGAGAATTGCGGGAACTACTGTTGGATTGCTCCCTGTAATCACCAAACATTTTGCAGAAGGAATGGGGATGACTTTGTGTTCCATCAAGAACTCCATCCCCAGTATAGTATCAAAGTCATCCATCTTTGCCACCACAAAATCTACTGGTCCCAACCACGAATTGAGCTTTAATTGGACCCTTCTTACGACCCCGACCACGAGCATTGCTTTTGCATTTACTGTCTTCATCTTACCAATGGTCTTTTCTAGCTTAAGGCCCAACCAGCGCGCTTCCTTTTCTGTTATGAAGTTGTGGGTAGCTCCCGAGTCAATCATAGTACTTTGGACAACTTTATTATTGATAAAGGTCTCCACATACATGAGGCCTTTAGTGGGAGTCTTTTTCAGTTCATCCATCTGTTGTTGAACAGCTGATAAAAATGTCATTGTCCCAACTTCTGCAACTTCTGTGGGTTCTACTTCGACAACTTCTTCTACCGGGTTGTCGTTAGTAATCGACGCTTGTAGAGCCGTTAACGCCGATCTATGGGGGCACTCAGCCACTCGATGTGGTCCTTTGCATAAGAAACAGGACATAGGCCTATTCATTGGTCGTTGGTAATTAGCTCCCCTCGATGTCTCTTGGCCCTCTCTTGGGACATACGGTTTTCTTTCAGCAGCGCTCGGGTTTGGTCTAGGGGACTTCGTATTGCTTGAATTGTTGGGAGGATTCTTTTTCTGACTAGGATTCTTGTTGGAGTAGTCGAATAGTCGTTCAGCAGTAGCAAGAGCGCTCGAGAGGGTCTGCACCCTCTGTTCATATAACTTTGTCCTGGCCCACGGTTTCAGTCCCTCGATGAAGGTGAAGATCTTGTCTTTCTCTGACATATCTCGAATATTTAACATGAGCCCTGAGAACGTTTTGACATACTCGCGGATGCTAGTAGTCTGTTTTAGTTCTCGCAGTAGTCGACGTGCATTGAACTCTACGTTTTCAGGAAAGAACTGATCCTTCAGCTGCTTTTTGAGCTCTTCCCAAGTATCAATGGTGCAGTCACCATTGCAAATATCATTATATTTTGATCTCCACCAAAGTTTTGCATCTCCAGTAAGATGCATCGTGGCCAAGGTCACCTTTGACTCATCATCAGTTTTCGTTGCTTTGAAGTATTGTTCCATGTCAAAGATGAAATTTTCTATTTCTTTGGCATCACGGGCTCCTCCAAAGGATTTTGGCTCTGGGATTTTCACCCGACTGGGTTCAACTGAACTTGAAGCTTGAGTTTGGTTTCCCATGGCTCTCATCGTAACGTTCAATTTGATGTTTATTTCAGCGATCTCAGCTTTGAGGGATTCAAACATCGTCTTGAAGTCTTTCGTTAGGCTAGTTACGGTGCTTGATAGTTTGGTATGAGCTTGGTCGATCTCTTCGACACGCTCCAGGACCCTGACTATAGCACTGGTGGAGCTCTCTCCACTTTCTACCCCTTTTCCCTTTTCTGGTCGGGATTCGAGGTTCTCCACCCGATCAATCAGCTCTTGGATCGGGATGGTGTCTATTCGGTTGTGAACAGCAGCAATCTCAGCAGGAAATTCAGACATTTCCTTCATTCGTTCTTGCAGGAAACGAATGTTATCAGGGATTTCTTGGAGATACTTCATCTCCTCTTCTAGTTCGATTAACCGTTCAAGCTGATCCATCGACGAGCTTGTTTTCTCCGCCAAATTCTTTTTCGGCATGCTTTCTTGCGATTTGAGCCAACCTGGCTCTGATACCAACTGTCACGGTCATACTTTTGAGAGACTTTTCAGGAGGGCCGTGCGGCACTCGTTGTTAATAATTTAAAAACGATGATGCATTGTAGTGCATAAAGTATAAAAATTTCTACCTTGATGATGACAGAAACCTAGCTGACTAGCTGCACACGCCGTCAGAATCAGACACCAAAACTGGGGACACCCTCAGAACCTAAAACCAAACTGATGTCAAAACCCTAAATCCATACTAGAAATAAAACAAGATTCCAACCAAGAATTCGAAAACAGACTGAAAGAACTAACACAAGACTTTTCTACTCAAGTTGAGGAACAACAAGAACCCACACATTGAACCGAGAAGCATACTGATTGAAAACAAGATATGGTTGAGGAAGTCGAGTGAACATCACAAAACTCAACTCTACAAAGATGCACTGTGTAGTCGATCAAGACATGATAGCGACAAACTAGGCATATTAACAGTCGACCTAAAAGACACAATAGTCGACAAGAAATGGCTACGGTCGATGAAATACAACTACGGTCGACTCGAACAACACACTAGTCGAAGAGACAAAACTAGGGTCAACCAAACACGACTAGAATCAATCAGAACCACCCAGTGTTGACTAGACACTACCATGGTTAACCAAGACCACACAGTGTTGACAAAACTCTACTAAGGTCAAGTAGAAAGCAAATAGTAGTCACAGACACAACTGCGGTCGACAAAGCACGACTATGATCAACCAAGACCGCATGGCACTTGACAAGTCAAGCCAGCGACCATCCAAGACTCAACAATGATCGACGAGACTCAACTGTGGTCAACTGAGACCAAGCAGCAGTCGACAACTAACCCTACGGCCAACTAGGACCACATAGAAACCTGATTGAAAGGGAAGAAACCATGGGCATGAAGTTTGTAAACCGAGTGATGAAATCTAACACAAAAATGTTTGTTGTGGTTGCCCGGTCTGTACAGTAAACAATTGGACCGGGTGTGGACATCCCACTTGAACAACCTGCTCTTCTGTTGATGTCCGTACAGGGTAGATATCCAGCGCAGACGCTAGCGATTCCGTTGACATATGGAATGAATGTCCGTACTCCCATGGACGTCTCAAGATGTAAGCTTGCGGTCCACCAAAACCCCCAACCAATAATAGAAACATTCGTCCAATTTCCCAGTCGACCAAACCTAACAAGCGGTTGATCGGACATAGTCATCTCGAACCAAAGGCTCTCGGCCAAATCTGTGGTTGAAAGGACCCAACTAGGGGTCGACTAAGGAAACCTGCATTCTCTCACTGATTTTTTGCCACAAATTGACATAAAACCCTGTACAAACACTAAATCTACAACAATAACACAGAAACAGCCAAAAGATTTTAGTTTCCAAGCTCGAATCTGAGATTGACACAAACAGAAATTTCAAATGGAAAAACAGAGTTAGAAACTAACATACCCACAAAGTTCCTTCACAAAATTCAGAGATCGGGACGCCATGAACATGATCCTAGCATTGAAATCCTCTGCACACCACTGGGTTCCATTCCTCCCTCCGTCACTTCACTTAGCTGACACCTAAAAGGAAGAAGAGCTTCCTTTCAAGAAAAGGAATATAAATTAAAATTTAATTGTTTTATCTAATATATATATAATGTAAATTAATATATTATAAATATTAAATAAAATCCTTAATCCTAACATGACAAAACCCAACAAAACTCGAAACTCAAATTTAACAATGCGAACTTACCATATACATAACCCCTAACTTCGGGCTGCAAGAGAACATGAACTGCATATGTTGACCATTGACCAAACCCTTCACATGTAGTAAAAAACTCATGACACGCGACAAAGACTTGGTCAATGCAAAATAATTTGACTTAAACTAAAAAAAAAATTTACTCATAAAAATATAAAATCAAAAAATTATCAGATTTTACACCCACGATGAAAACGAGGAATGATTCGACCCATAGAAAATTCAAACCATCCGTCCCTCGTCAAACTTTAATAACTCACAGCAAAAGACTGAGAATGATTAATTATAAAATTTAGAAGCAAGACCCAAAATACGTAGGCTAACAACTAGGTCTAGTAGTAACATCACATATATTGTAGTAATATAATCCAAATATAAACTATGCAATAATGTAACACCTAATAAGAAAGAAATCCCAATTGAATATTAAGATGTATTAAAATAGGAACAATGTCTAACCAAAAGAAAAGTACTCTCAAGAAAGTAAATAATTAAAATCTAAATAAAAAGCTGATATCAATCCCACACTCAATCGCTCTAATCTTCCTTGCCTAAGACTTAAAAGGGGAGTCAATAGAGGTGAGTTAACTAAACTTAATTGGGTTTCTATCTATTATATCCAATGTTTTAAAAAAAATGTAGGGTGCATGCATCAAGAAAATCTAAACATAAAAAACAATGATTAAAATGATTTTTGAAAATAGGCTCCAAACAACATCAGTAGGGCTAAGTATCAAAATAGTCCATTATAGAGTGGTAAGTAAGAAAAATACTACCACTACTATATCAATGTAAACTCATTAGTGAAAATGGAGTCAATCACAAACTTCAGGCACACCATGTCATAGACATATAAACAAAGAAAATACACGATGATTGCAACGTAAAACAATAACCATGATCAAGTTTAAGGTTTCACACCTAGGCACACGACACAGTTAGTGTTAACCTAATAGACATTAGGTTATTTGTTTTGATTATGACAGTTTAATTATTTAAATAAGTTGTTTATTATGTATTTTTTGAATCGTGTAAATACGTTATTGATCTTAATTCAAAATACTCTTAATATGAGTATTTATATTTGCTAACGTGTTTGCCTAAGTCTATGTAGCTTACATATTGATAGTTGGGACTTAAAAGATTAAAGAAGAACAAAACATGAAGTATAGGTTGACTATAGACTAATGGGTGGTCGACCAGACAGGCTGAAGAATAGTCAATGCAGGGAAGTGGTCAACCAACGCTAAAGAATTGGTTGATCGAAATTCTTATAGAGAGCAATTGGATTCTGGAATATAGTGAAGAGGTCGATCAGGGAAGAGGAAGCGATAGACTAGAAATCAGACAGATTGCTCAGGTTTTCTAAAGCAGTAGAAGCGGTCGACCAAAGTTGACAAAGTGGTCTACCGATATGATTGATCGTGCAATGGTAACATTCCAATGGTCAGGAGGCGGTCGATCGAATAGAGGGTTGTTGACCGGTTGGGCAGATTTTATAAATAGAGGCACTCTGAATTGAAGTCGAACCAAGAGAGAATCATGTCGAAATGCTGCTGAATTTTCTACATGATTTCTCATCAACAATTGAATGCCAAGCTTAACTATCCTACTCCTAAACTTAAAAGCTTTCATTTGAGAGAGTTAGGTCTCTAAGTTATAATTTTCATTTATGCAATTGTAAACTGTAATATCTAGGGTGACATCCCATGAATAGTCAAAGGAAAAGGTAATGCCCTGTGAAGAGTCAAATTGTAAATGCTTGGTTGACACCTGTGAATTCAATCATCACTAATCAGGGAAGTTGGGTGATTAAGGATCTCCAAGAAGGAAACTTGGACCACAGACGTAGGCGAGTTAGCGGAACTATATGAACAAAGTGTTTGCATCTCTCTATCCCTTATCTTTTGTGTTAAATCACTTAGGGATAGAATAATTAATATCGCACGAAAAATTTAGTTAAACCCCCGTTCTTTAGGTGTGCATATGGTCCAACAAGTTGTATCAGAGCAGGGTTAATAAACTTTGTGTGATATTGTGCATATTATGTCAATTTGTTGATCTAGTTGAATTTCTTGTTATAAGTCATTTGACAAGTTTTTGACATATATTATGGCTTTCAATATACATATTGAAGGTCAATCTATTACTAGACCTTCATTTTTTGATTGTAGTAATTATTTTTATTGAAAGTCTAGAATGAAAATACTTATTCAATCTATAGATTATGAATTATGGAATGTGATTGAAAATGGTCCTTTTATTCCAAGTAAAACTGAAAATGAATTGAACGTTCCAAAATTGCCTTTTGAGTTCAATGATGTAAATAAGCAAAAATTGAGCATGAATGCTAAGATAATTAATATGCTATATTGTGCATTAAATAGGGATGAATTTAATAGAATACAAGCATGTGAAAATGGACAAGATATTTGGAATTTACTTGAAATTACTCATGAGGGCACTAATAAAGTGAAATAAAATAAATTGAGTATGCTTATTCACGAGTATGAATTGTTTGCCATGGAAAAGGATGAAACCATTGGTAAAATGTTTACTCGTTTTACTGACCTTACTAATGATTTAAAAGTGCTTGGTAGAGTTTATCCCAACAAAGAGTTGGTTAGGAAAATTCTTATGTGTCTATCAAGGGCATAGCAACCAAAAGTGACCGTCATTCAAGAAGCGTGAGATCTAAAGGCCCTAAAGATGGAAGAGCTCATTGGATCATTAATGATGCACAAGATCACTATGATGAGCAATGAAAAGGAGGAACAAAAAGAGAAAGAATCCTTCAAAGCAAAGAACATTGCCTTCAAAGCCTCATCAAGCACACAAGTGAAATCCGGGGAGGAGGATGAAGATGAAGATATCAAATTCAGAACCCAAAAATTCAACAAGTACCTTCAATGAAAGAAGGGTAAATGGGAGAAGGAAATAGTTTGCTTTAGATGTAAAAACCCAGACACACCATCTATGATTGTCCCAAAGCAAAGAAGAGATCAAAAGCCTCAAAGAAGAAAGCTTTCAAGGCCATATAGGGTGATAGCGATGAGGATTCATTTTTCAAAATTAAAGAAGTATCCAATTTGTGCTTCATGGCTAAGGAGGGTAAGGTACATGATTCTTCTAGCGATTTGGATGATATTGATAATGATAATGAATTGCTAGAATTTTTTGAGGAACTATTTGAACAATTCAACTTGCTTAAGACCAAATATAAATTGTTGAAAAAGGAAAATGACAATTTGGTGAAAAAGCATATTGATATTGTTAAATCTTTTGAAAATCAAATTGTTGAGTTGAAAAACATGAATGATAATTTGGTCGCTACTCTTGAATCTTTTGAATTTGATGTTTGTGAATTGAAAACTAAAAATAATGATTTGAACTCTATTGTGCTTAAATTCACAAATGATAGCAAGAATTTTAACATGCTTTTAGAAAAATAAAGGGTTACATTTGATAAAGTTGGAATTGACAATCAACCCTTTGCAAAGAAGAAAAATATGAAAATTTCTTTGTTTGTCCATCTATTTGTAATACATGTAATTATGTCGGGCATAAATCATTTTATTGTCTATTGAAATCAAAAGGTAAAATGATTAGTTCTAAATTTGTTTGAGTTCCTAAAGGAACCAAGCCTAAAACTCAAGGACCTAAAAAGATTTGGATTCCTAAGATAGAGAAGTGAGCCTTGTTTAAGGTTGGATGTTCTCTCATTGAAATTGAGTGATTTTGCATTATATTTAAAGGGAGACTCCTAAGAGCATGATTGTAGTTTAATGTAATTACTTAATCTTTTTTTTCTCTTGATTTGAATTGGATTCAATATATGTATATTGTTTGGTATCATTGGACTTTAAATATTTATAATACTTCAATTGATATCTTATAGTTAAAATTTTGATAATCCAATAAGTGGTAATATGATATCCCCATTGTTTTGAATTTGTACATTGACATAGAGGTAGAAGTAGTTTTAACTTGAATATTTTTTTTTATCAAAGATTAAAAATGTCTTCAATTGATAAAAGTTGAATTACTTTTATTGGTATCAAGGCTTAGATGTTTCTCCAAACAATTGGTATTCTAAGCGGGAGAAATATAATTAATTTGTTTTGTATGACCCCCCAACAATTATGTATGTTTAATGCCAAAGGGGGAGAGTTTATTTGATTGAATTGCTTTGTTTTGATCTTTTCCCATTGACATTTTTTTTTGTATATTGATAAAAGGGGACAGACTTGAGTGATTGTTTTGATGATTTTGACATGAATAATATTGCCCTAACTATTTATGTATAGACAATACCAAATGGGGAATAATACTTGTTTTGATCTATATGTTGAACTTAATTTGATAATATCTATGTTGCTTTCCCTCCATGTTTTCATTTTGATAATGCCAAAGGGGAGAGGAAAGTATATTAAGTTGAATGATTAAAAAAACATGAATTGCTTGAAACTAAAAGAGATAAATTGCACAAACTAAGGGGGAGAGTTCATATATGCAATATATCATGCTCATGCTTAAGTAGAGAAATAAAAAACTTAATATATTATTGTCATCATGAAAAAGGAGGAGATTGTTAACATAATAGACATTAGATTATATGTTTTGATGATGATTGTTTAATTGTTCAAATAAGTTGTTTATTATGTATTTGTTGAATCATGCCCATACGTTATTGATCTTAATTGGAAATACCATTAATATGGATATTAATGTTTACTAATGTGTTTGCCTAAGTCCATGTAGCTTACATATTGATAATTGGGACTACGAAGATTCAAGAAGAGCAAAATACGGAGTATAGGTTGACTATGGACCAATGGGTGGTTGACCAAATAGGCTGAAGAATAACCAATGCAGAGAAGCGGTCGACCAACGCTAAAAAATAGGTCAACCAGAATTATTACAGAGAGCAACTGGATTTTGGAATAGACTGAATCATTCTAATATATTTTTATTCTTTTATTTTTATTATTTGCAAATAATTCATGTCTAACTTGCGAAGAATTAATATTATGAATTGTAATTCTCATTTTTTGAAATTGAGTTAATTACTCAAACCATTTTGTGCAATCAAATTAAAAATATGTGCACAACAACGAACATAAAAATGTAATCCTAATGGCGATGTACTCAAAAATCTCCACAACATTATTATTAGAGTCATTATCTAAAGTCAAACAATATATTTTAGATAATATATTTCAATTCTCTAAGTTAATATAAAATAACAATTCCTATTACATTACTCATATGAGACGATTCAATCATAATATAAAAAAATTATTTGTTTACATAAATTTATTTTTCCATCGATATAATTAGTGATTAAACAAAGAAAACTAATTTGAGTGGTGGATTTCCACGTATCAAAAGTTAAACTTAGTCTTCCTCTATAGTCCTCAAAATGAATTTTTAGTTTCAATATTTTTATTACGTCCCTCTTTATCATGGACTGTCACTACTTGGAGGTGATCCTAATAGAAATGCCGGGTCAAGCGACCCGATCCTTGGAGAAGACTAGATTTCCAAGTCCAAGGCTAGGTTGTTAGTGGAAATCTTAATATAAAAATATGCCTATAACCCAAAACAAATGGGTCAGTGTCCAAAAAGTGATCAACAAGAGTAAAAGATAACATAAAAAAAAAACATATAGAAAAACACTATGTAGTAAATGAAGTCATTTAACACAATGAATTTAACGAAAATAAAAAAAGAAAGAAAATCCTCATCGAGAACAACAGAGAGACACTGACCAACATGATTTAACCTGGGAAAAATATGGTCGAGGGGTGAGTGACCAACTCTGTAAGGGAAATCTATACTAAATGCAATACATAGGAAAACTGGTTTTATCTTTTTCAAAAACCATGGTTAAATGAATTTTATTATCATACATGGGCTTTTAAACTACATTTAAAAAATGTAAGATCGACACACGCCTATAGAGGACGGTGACTTAGGCGAGCTAACTTTTTTGTGCGATATAGTTATCTCTAAACCCTAAGTGATTTAACACACCATAATCATTCAACGCATATATAAAAGTAAAGAGTCAAGGGAAAAAATGCAAACAATTTGTTCATGCAGTTCGGCAACCCCGCCTACGTCCGTGCTCCAAGTTCCCTACTTGGAGATCCTTAATCACCTAACCTCCCCGGTTAGTGATGATTGACTTCGCGGGTGTCAATCAAACATTTACAATGACTCTTGTTAGGGCGTCACCCTTTCCTTGGACTGTTAACAGGGCGTCACCCTTGATGTAGCTATTTACAATTGCGGAAATAGAAAATAAAATTTAGAACCTAACTCTCAAAGATATAATTCTCAAGTTGAGAATTGTGAGAGTCAAACCTATGCACTCCATGCTAGAAGAGAAATATTGTGGATAAAATTTTGCAGAGCTTCGCTATCGTTTCTCTTTGTTAATCTTCAATTTGGAGTGCCTTCAATTTATAAAATCTGCTCGATCGCTTGGCCTCCTTCATTTCGGTCGACCACCTTCCGACCATTGGAATGTTACTGTTGCATTGTACAATCATATCTGGAGACCGCTTCTTCACATCTTAGGAAATGGCTCGAATCTGTCCAATTTTTTAGTTGACCACTTTAGCTTTGGTCGACCACTTTTTAGTAGTTGAAATATCATAGAGCCACTGCCATTTTTTTGATTGACCACCTCTTCTCTACTGGTTGACCATTTTTCTGTTCTAGCCCTTCTGCAACTTGACTGATTGACCACTTCTTGTTCGAAGTCGAGCTATACTCAGTGTTTTGCTCTTATTGAATCCTCTTAGTCCCAAATATCAATATATCTACTGCATGGACTTAGGCAAACATGTTAGTAAACATTAATACCCGTATTAAGGGTGTTTCTAATAAAGATTAATAACATATTTACTTGATTCAACAAATGTACAATAAACAACTTCTTCAACACGTAATTAGTCATCATCCACACAAATATCCTAGTGTCAATTAGGCTAACAATCTCCTCATTTTTGATGATGACAAACAATATATTAAGTTGTTTATTTTTCTATTCTAAACAAGAATATGATATGTTGCTTATTATGATTTCTTCCCCTTAGCCTATGCAATTTATCTGTTTTAGTTTTAATTCATGTTTTCCTAACAACTTATACTTACTTCTCTCCCTAACAACTTATACTTACTTCTCTCCCTTTGTCAAAATCAAAAAACATTCAATGGGGAGAAAACAAGGTTAATAAAAAATTTCTCCCTCTTTGTCTTTATTAAAAGAATCATTGGAGGGATAACAATCAAAGACAAATACAAAAGATATCCCAAAATCATTCAATATACTCTCTCCCCCTTTATCAATATACAAAATCAAATCATTGGGGGAAGCTAAAGCATCAAACCAAAAATAAATCATACAAGTTATTTCTCTCCCCCTTTGGCATTAAACAAACATAATAGTTTGGAGTAACAATCAAAACAAATCAATTATATTTCTCCCCCTTAGATTACCAATTGTTGGGAGAAAACAAGTATATACCAAGAAAAAAAATTTAATTTATACCAATTGTAATAATGAAAACCTTTAATCTTTGATAAAAGAATTATTCAAGTTAAAAACTCATTTTCCCTTATTTCAATATTCAAATTCAAAACAATGGGGAGCAACAAAAAAATTTGTTGGATTATAAAAAATTTTGAGCTATATGATATCAAAAAGAATATGTAAACAATAAAATCAATATTAGTCAAACATATAAAGTTTTAATCTATTCGCACATAATCAACTTAATTCAAATCAACATCAAATCAAGAGTATAATTTATCAAACAATCATATATACTCTTGATCCATAAGGGAAAACACTTAAGTGATTTTGGGTCCATTAATCATGAGTTTGGTTCCTTTAGAAAACCACATAAATTTAGAAGTTGTCATTTTATCATTCAACTACAATGGACAACTAAATGATTTAAGTCCTACACAATTACATGCATTACAAATAGTAGGACCAACAAAGAAATTTTCATAATTGTTTTTCTTAGCAAAAGGTTGATAGCTAATTCTAGCTTTATCAAGTGTAAGCCTTTGCTTTTTTAAAAGCATACTCAAATTTTTGCTACCATTTGTGAATTTAAGCACAATGAAATTCAAATCACTATTTTTAGAATTCAATTCACAAACATCAAACTCAATTGATTTAGTAGTAGCAGTCAAATTATCTTTCATGCTTTTTAACTCTACAATTTGACTTTCAAGAGATTTAACCATTTCAACATGTTTTTTCATCAAATTGTTATTATCCTTTTTCAACAAATTATATTTTCGTTTAAGTATATTGAATTGATCAAATAATTCATTAAAGGTATCCAACAATTCATCGTTATCATCAATGTCATTATCTAAATTGCTAGATGAATTGTGTATCTTTTCTTCCTTGGCCATGAAGCTAAAGTTGGATACTTCTTCAATTTCGGAGGATGAATCATCATCACTATCATCTAAAATGGCTTTGAATGCCTTCATCTTAGATGCCTTGGACTTCTTCTTTGCTTTGGGACAATCATAGGTGGTGTGTCCGTATTTTCCGCATCCAAAACAAATTATTACTTTCTCCCCTTTATCCTTCTTTCGTTGAAGGTATTTGTTGAATTTTCGGGTTATGAATTTGATATCTTCATCTTCATCCTCCTCCCCGGATTCCACTCGTGTGCTTGAAGAGGCTTTGAAGGCAATATTCCTTGGTTTGAAGGATTCCTTCTCTTTTTGTTCCTCCTTTTTGTTGCTCATCATTGTGATCTTATGCGTCATTAAAGATCTGATGAGCTCTTCCATCTTCAAATCTTTTAGGTCCCACGCTTCTTGAATGACAGCCACCTTTGGTTGCCACATCCTTGGTAGACACCTAAGAATTTTCCTAACTAAATCTTCATTGGGATAAATTGTACCAAACACTTTTAAACAATTAGTAAGGTTAGTAAAACGAGTAAACATTTTACCAATGGTTTCATCTTTATCCATAGAAAATAATTCATAATCATGAATAAGCATGCTTAATTTCTTTTTTTTTTTACTTGATTAGTGCATTCATGCGTAATTTCAATCAATTTTCAAATATCATTGGCACTATCGCATCTTGTACCCTATTAAACTCATCCCTACTTAAAACACAATATATCATATTAATTGTCTTAGCATTCATGCTCAATTTTCATTTATCTACGTCATTGAGCTCAATAGACGATTTTGGAATCTAAGGACCATCCTCAACAATGTCTCATAAATCATAATCTAATGATTGAATATATATTCTCATCCTAGATTTCTAATAAGCATAGTCATTACCATCAAAATATGGAAGTCTAACTAATAATTGTCCTTCAACTTGCATGTTGAAAGCCATAAAAATTTGCACAATGAAGGAATTCAATCAAATTTATCCAAATAAATTTTAACAAGAAAATTAACTCAAAATTTGCAATTTAGATAAAATTTAAACTAATATGCACAATATCATACGAAAATTTTAATTAACCCCACTTTGATACAAATTATAAAATCAATGCACGCCTATAGAATGGGGGAGGGGGGGGTGAATTAGGCAAGATAATTTTTTTGTGCTATATAGTTATTTCTAAGCCCTAAGTGATTTAACACAACATAATCATTCAACAAATATATAAAAGTAAAGAGTTAAAGGAAAGAGATGCAAACTGTTTGTTCACACAATTCGGCAACCCCACTTACGTCCATGCTCCAAGTTCCGAACTTGGAGATCCTTAATCACCTAACCTCCTCGGTTAGTGATGATTGACTTCACTGGTGTCAATCAAACCTTTACAATGACTTTTCTTAGGGCGTCACCCTTTCCTTTGACTGTTCATGGGGCGTCGCCCTTAATGTAGTGGTTTATAATTGAAGAAATAGAAAATACAATTTAGAACCTAACTTTCAAAGATATAATTCTCAAGTTGAGGATTGAGAGAGTCAGACTTATGCACTTAATTCTAGAAGAGAAATATTGTGCATTAAATTTGGCAATGCTTCGCTATCGTTTCTCTTTGTTAATCTTCAATTTAGCGTGCCTTCAATTTATAACATCTCCTGGACTGGTTGACCTCCTTCATTTCGGTCGACCACCTTCCGACCGTTGGAATGTTACTATTGCATTGTACAGTTGGATCGGTCGACCGCTTTGTTCTCAGTCGACTGCTTCTTCACATCTCAAAAAATGACTTGAATCTATTCAATTTTTCGGTCGACCACTTTAGCTCTTGTCGACCGCTTTTCAGCAGTTGTAAAATAATAGAGCCATTGCCATTTTTCTAGTCAACCACCTCTTCTATGCTGGGTGATCGTTTTTTTTTTTTTGGTTTTTCAGTAGCCTGACTGGTAGACCTCTTCTTGTCTGAAGTTGACCTATACTCCGTGTTTTGCTCTTTTTGAATACTCTAAGTTCCAAATATATATATAGTATATGGACTTATGCAAACATATTAGTAAACATTAATACTCATATTAAGGGTATTTTCAATGAAGATTAATGACATATTTACTTGATTCAACAAATATACAATACACAACTTATTCAACACTTATTTATTCATCATCAAAAGAAATATCCTAATGTCAATTAGGCTAACAAAAACCAATTCATCATTTTATCCAAAAACAAGCCCATAGGCCATCAATAAAGCTTTTTGTAAAACATGTTGTATACATGGAAAACTATATCATAAAATAAGCCTACATCATTTTTCATCTGAAAATGCCATCAGTGAAAAGCGATGGTCACACAAGGACTCATCTGATACAGAACATAAAAAGGTGGTCAACCGTCGATGGAAACACCTCATGAATCCGAAGAAAAATGTGTTCGTAGTCTAGAAACCAAGCGGTAACACCATACGTATAATCAACAACAAGATGATGAAATACCCTAATCAGGTTGAGGGATTCAAAACCTAAGGAGCGCATCACTACCGTCTTATTACCCATTTCAACTTTAGGGACCCGAAACCCAATGACATGTCACCAATGCCTTATTACTAATTTCGCTCGTGCACATAAGCAATCTTCACATAGTAGAAGATGCACGAGATAACCTCGTGATACTTTGATACCAAGACTGTTTAAAGCATCAAGATGATTCATCTACCCAAATATACAGATAATCAAAAATTAGAATACCATGCACAATAAATTAAATGTGAGAAAACATATGTAGGTATACGTAAAATCAAGTGTGCTGTCGAACAGTTCCTGTCAAATTTTCATAGTGGCAATCCACAAAATAATAGTTTAAAAACCATGATGCAATACAGTGCATAAAGTATAAAAATATATACCACAATGATGATAGAAGCCTAGCCAACTAGCCACACGCGCCGTCGGACATAGAAACCGAAATCCTTAAAATCGTTGAAACCTAAGACATAATTGATGTCAAAATCCCAACCATCATACTAGGGATAAAAGATAGGTCCTAAATCAATACTAGGTACTCAAGTCGATATGAAACGACAAATGACCTCTAATCTAGGCGAGTCATACGTGCATCAGTGATAAATTTTGAAAGTTTATATTGAAACGTACAACTTCTGAAACTCTCAAATTAATAGACTTCTAAAATTTATCTAACGAATAATTTCTATTGACCCAATATAAAAATCTCTTCATCTTAACAATCAAAAACAATGTTTTGACCTTACCTTGATATATGTGCTAAACGATCGACATGAAATTTTAATAAACGGAGGTCACCAGCGCATTCGGAATGTCGAAGCGAGTCAGGAAATGGGGTTCGTTCAATTTTCTAACATAGTTAGGCAGTCCAAAAACATGGTCAAACTGTCAATATAAAAGTCAAAGTCAACGTTAACGTTCAATGCTTACCTCATCTGCCACATCATCAATCAACTTCTAGTAAGCAGTCAAATGCCACATCAGCAAAAATAACGTTATGTTTACGTCAGTACTCCAGTGAAAGGCAACTGTTATTTTTCTAGAGACAGCAAACGATATCGGATCATAATGAGAATGGTTGACTTTAAAAAGTTTCGAGCTCCTGAATCCAATGGTGGGGTCAGTTTTTTGAAAGGATGCCCAGAATGGCTGAGATCTAAAATTAAAGTCGTAGACATCACTTTTTTGATGAATTTATAGGACCACATCCAACCATAAATTTTATTGGTCTTTGATTCTAAATGATTCTCCTCATCGAGAGCTTTTCAACGGTAGCTCGAACATCGTGATCGGATGTCAAGATCGTTGTTGGCAAGTGTTTAAAGTTTTGTCCAACAATGATTTCAATAGTCCCGTTCTCCCAAACGACACTACCTTTTTTGATAAATAATATATTAAATCGAAGCTCGTTATGCAAATTATCATTTTATGGTGGAGGTGTCGAAGACCTCCACTCGACGCAACTCCAACGAGCATCGAAAGACGATGCTGAAGTGATGAAAAAAAAAATAGAGAAAATGGGGAGAGAGTGTGACAGAGAGAGAATGTAACTGATTGAGAGAATGATTAGAGAGAGAGCGAGAGTATAAAAAGGAAAGAATTAATATGGAAAGAGAGTAAAAGGGAATGAATTAACATAGCCTAAAGATTGCCTTAAAAGAAAATGGAAAAGTAGAAAAAATAAAGTAAAATAAGAAAAAAAAAAGGGAAAATGACAAAGCAACCATCATCCTTTACTACTAGTGACAAACCAACCATCATTCTTTTTTGGCTAACAATTTAACTACTGAACTTTAAGAAATTGCCGCCATGAACATCACCGTTAACTTTTCGAAAATCGCAGTGCAAAAGAATAAATACCATAGAAAAAAACAAAAAGAACTCATGATTTTAGAATAGATTTTCAATGGAAAAGAGTTAATATCCATGGAGAATGAATTTAGAAGATTTTAGATTTTGTAAAAGAATGGATTTAGAAAATTTTGGATTGTATAATTTAGAAGATTTTGGAAAAGAATGTTAATGTTTTAGTTTTCGGATGATTTACAATTGTTTTACAATCCATGAGAGAATCACAATGTGTCTGGATTTTTGTACGAAGAAAAAAATGAATTTTTTTATTTGCAGACGAACTGCGGCGTTGTGATGACGAACTGCCGCAGTTTGTCTTCAACCCGCCACAGTTCGACGTCACACTGCAGTGGTTCGTCGTCACACCGCCGCGGTTCATCGTCACACCGCCGCGGTTCGTCGACAAACCACAACGGCTTGACCACAAACCACGGTGGTTTGACGACAAACCGTTGTGGTGTGACGACAAACCGCGGCGGTTCGTCGTCAATAAAGAAATTTTCTTCTTTCATCTACCGCAACAGTGAATCTTTGCACATCGATAATTCTCTCAATTTTCAACGGTTTTGGAAGCTTCATAACTCAATTTCCTTTGTTCTTTCACAATGTACATGTATGAGAGATCTATTTTGTCATTCGGTGCATATTAGAGCATATTCAGATAGGAAAAAAATGAGATCGTTTACTCAAAAACTTTGGAAGGCCATAACTTTGTGCTCAGTCGACTAATTTGGACAAATGTTTTTTCGATTTCACACAACTTTTTGAGATCTACACGCTGGTAAGATGCCAAAGGCAGCTTGTCCCACTTTTGGGGCCTAAAAACGCTTCTAAGTCTCCAATTTCCCTTACCCAATTCAAAATCGTGAAGCTCCACATGTTTTCTAGCTTGAATCTGCTCTGATAAGCACCGAATGCCAAAAAAAATCTCTCCTACTTGTGCATTGCAAAAAAACGATGGAAAACGAGTACTCAAGCATCTAAAACCGTTGAAAATTGAGTTAATTATCGATGTGCAAAGATTCATTGTCGCGGTAGGTGAAAGAAGAGAATTTCCTTCTTGACGATAAACGGCTGTGGTTTGTCGTCCCACAACAGCGGTTCGTCGTCAAACAGCCACAGTTCGTGCTCAAGCCACTGCAGTTTGTCGACGAACTGCTGCGATATGTTGACGAACCACGGCGGTGTGATGACAAGCCGTCGCGGTTCATCGTCAAAGCGTTTAACGACAAACGTGATAACGATGTTTGCAGCGTCATTTTCATAATTCAGTGGTTAATTTGTTAACAAAAAAAGGATGATGGTTGGTTTGTCACTAACAGTAAAGGATGATGGTTACTTTGTCATTGTCCCAAAAAATAAATTACTAATAAAAATATTAAAATTTTAATTAATTTAAGATTATTTAATATATATAATAATTATAAAATATATTATATACATTAAATAAATAAATACTGATTTTACAAAAATAATCTATGTTATACCCAAACTCCGACAACTTAATTTAAATTTATTGAACATAATCGAACAGTCCAAAACATATGGTGACACACGAATTTACCAATTTGACTATTTGATCGAATTTTTACATTTGGTCGAAGACACACATGGTAAGAATCTAGTAACACAAAAAATTTAAATTAAATAAAAGTAAAAAATGATAAGGCCATGAGCTAGTCCCTACTAGCCAGCCCGCTCGCTCAGCCCGTTACTGTAGCGGGCTCAGCCCAGGTGCAGTAGGCGAGTCAAGCCTAGCCCAAACACTCGGGCTCGCGAGCCCGGTCTCGTGAGCTTGGCTTGTGGGCCAGCTCGCGAGCTTGGCGGGTTGGCCCAGTGAGCCCAATCGCCAGTTACCTGGCCGGGCCAGGCGAGCCCGCTCGAGGCTCCAGGGTCCGCTCCACGCTCCGGCTCCATTGAGTCAGTGACTGTCCACGTCGGCCTCGCGGGAAGGCGAACTCCCGAAGGCCAGGTAGGACAGAGCTCGCCGAGCTCTGCATTCCTGTCGCCTCGCACGAGAGTCAGCCGTCGGGAATGTAGGACGATCTCGTCTCTGTCTCGCATCATCTTGCATCGTCGCGAGATCGTCTTCGTCCGTCCCGCATTGTCGCATCGTCGCGAGATCGTCTCCATGTCGAGCCCCCGTTGCCGGAACCGACAGCCCTTCGGTTTCGTCGGCATCCTGGGCGTTAGCCGCTGGGAACATTGCCTTAGTCTGAGTCTTAGACTCTAAGGCTGAGATAGTCTGAGCCTCAGAGTTTGAGGCTCAGACTCAAGCAATGGTCTGAAGACCGTTGCCTGAGGCTCAGACCAGCAACGGTCTTTAGACCGTTGGCATTGGCAACGGTCCATTGACCGTTGCCCAACCCTCCCCCCATCCCCCCTCCTCTTCTTCATTTTCTATAAATACTCCTAAACTACTTACAAAATTCTTCATGAAATCTTTCTCTCAATCTCTTAATCTTTACAAAATTTTTCACCAATCTCTTAATTTCTCAATTTCTCAATCTTTCTCTCAATTTCAAAAGGTATATTTTATTTTATTTATTTTTATTTTTTTTAATTTAATATGTATTACGAACTAAGAAATTCCTTTTTTCGATTTTTGTAGGACTCGTATTCGTGGAGGTGATCACAACAATTGCATACTATTGTTGAGTAATTAGTGTGCGGTATCATTTTATTTATTAATTGTTTCGTAGTAGTCTATTTTTATAATTATGGATCTACGTGATTTTTTTGCTTGACACTTTTATTGACACTAATGATGATATTGAGGAAATTAGGGGAGATAATCCCGCAATTTCAATTGGTCAATCATCTGCACATACATCCACATCGTCACCTAGAAAAAAAAAGTAAAACGTCGAATGTATGAAATCATTTTGAAATGAAAGATATTAAAATTGGTGGAAAAATAGAAAGTAGAGCACAATGCAAATATTGTATTAAACATTATGCATACGAATCCTGTAGTTCTACTAGCACACTTGGTAGACATTATACAAAATGTACCTGACACGAGTAAGTGAGAGACCCTACACAAACACTCATAAATGCTAGTGGCAGTGGCAATTTTATGTATTCACATAATAAAATGAGAGAATGAGTAGCAAAATATATATCACAATCTGAGGTACCTTTATCTATGTTTGATAGCGAGTTATTTGAAAATTTTATGAAAGAGTATATTAATCCTAGTTTTAGATGAGTCCCTAGAAGTACGACGCGAAATGATATTATTAAAATGTATAATAATATGAAAAATGAATTAATTGCGTTTTTTTCAAATGCTCCGTCTATGTCTATTTGTATTACTTCTGATTTATGGAGTGTACCTAATGCTTTAGGATATATTGTCGTAACTTCTTATTTTATTGATGACTCTTGGCAATTAAATAAAAGAATATTAGGATTTCGTAGTTGTGAATATCCACATAGTGGCGTTACCATTTATAGATATATTATTGAAATTTTGCAAGAATATGCTATTAGAGATATAATTTTTAGTATTACGCTAGATAATGGTTCTGCTAACGATGTTGCAATTCTTGAATTTAAAAAGTTATTTCAATTAGATACTGCTCATAATACTCTTTTTCATATGAGATGTATTTGTCATATTTCAAATTTAGTTGTTCGAGATGGCATGTCATTTATTTCGCATCATATTGAATCTATTCGATCTGCAATTTCTTATATTACTTTATCTAATACGCGACAGCAAGAATATAAAGAATATTGTAAATTTGCTCAACTTAAACCAAGAAAATTAAAAACCCATGTAGATACAAGGTGGAATTCGACTTATTTAATGTTAGAAAATGCTAAGCCATATTGCTTAGTTATTTGTGCTTTTATTAGTGAAAAAACAAAATGTATTACTCTTGATCATAGTAGTTGCAATATTGCTAATTTATTTCTTGATTTTCTAAAACCATCTTTTGAAGCTACAAATGAATGTTCAAGAATTTATTATCCCATTACTCATCTTGTTCCCCCAATTTTTATAAAATTAACGGGTACTTTTAAAAAATTTAGATAAAGAAACAAATTTTGTGCATTAATTGATAAAATGGAAAGAAAATTTAAAAAACATTGGCTTAGCATACTTAATATTTTTTGTTTTGCATGCATATTGCATCCTGGATTTAAATTAAATGGAGTGCGTATAATGGTTGATAAAATTTCTTTTAATTTAGATACTTCTTCTTCAATTAATGGTGCTTAGTTAAAAAATGAAATTGATAATTTATTTTCTTCTTATGAACTTAAATATTCTAATGTTACTCGTTCAATTCCTTCTTCACATATGCATGCTAGCTCTAGTAGTGGTGCTTGTGGTGGAAATCCACAAGATTTTATGGATGATATATTTAATGAAATAGATAGCAATGTTCATTCTTATGCTTTACAAAGAAATGAACTCGATATTTATCTTAACATCTACCATCACATTTCTCGTGACGAGCAATTTGATATTTTGGCTTGGTGGAGAGTCAACTCTATTTCATTTTCTATTCTTTCTAGAATGGCATGTGATCTACTAACACCTCCGGTCTCTACAGTAGTATCGGAGTCTACTTTTAGTGCAGGTGGACGTGTGTACGTTGATAAACGATGAAGACTTGCACCAGAAATCGTTGAGGCACTCATTTGCATGAAGGATTGGAACGACGCTATGACGAGAGATCAACAACGAGAGGATGACATAGTTGAGGAATTCAAAAATTTGGATGTCGAAGACTAAATTTTCATTTAAATTTGAAATTGTAATTTTCATTTTCATATATTTTCTTTAACTTGTAAGTTGTGTTTTGAAATTGTAATTTAAATTTGAAATTGTAATTTTCATTTTCATTTTGAAATTGTAATAAAAATATTTATTCAATTGGATAAAAATATTTATTCAATTAAATTATTAATTATAGTATTTTTACATTATAATAATAAATATTTATTATAGTTTTAAATTGTATAATATTGAAAATAATTTATATAAAATATTATTATTTATGTATATTTGGCTCATTAGGCTCGGCTCGTTAAGGCTCGTTAGGCTCGGCAAGCTCGTTAGGTTCGGCAAGCTGTACGAGCCAGACTTTTTCAGGCTCGACCAACTTAGCTCGGCTCATTAGCCACCTCTAGCCCCTACCAAGCCTATTAAAAAAAAAATGGGGCTCAGCCGTTGGTGAGCACAACTAGGGCAGGGTAGGACCCTGAGATTGGGCAAGAACCTAATTTTTATTCTTTTCTTAATTTCCCTTTTCTTGATATTTTAGTTCAGATATTTTATCGGTGGTTACTATGTATTGGAAAGTGGCAATAAAACTTTTATTTATGGTAAATATCAATATGGACTTCAAATTATGGGATTCATGCGACAAATATCCTATGCTTTTTTTTTAATATATAAACAACACTTGAAAGTTAGTGGAGTTAGCCATGGACACCTTACCGTTAAAGTTGGATAAAGTCTGTTAATTTAACTTTATTTTCACGTTATCTTCTTCCATGAAAATACCTAATCCAAACAGAAATGACTCCATTCACGTATGATAACTCTTTGCTTCGTCCATTTAAAGCTCCACATACCATTTCTTTGCTTGAAAGCAGACGGAGTTGATGAATAAGTGTTGTAGAAGATGGAATCTCTGAAATAAAATCAAGTGTTAGCCTTTTACAATTGACTGTGAAGAAGAAACAACTTTTTTTTTTTATGGAACTTGACGAAAGCATCGACCCGAACGCATACAAAAAGAGGGGGTTTTTTTTTTTACTTCATCTTGATTATGAAGTACTAAATGTCTTCTCGCGCAAACTGTTCAATACTGTCTTCGTTAAGATGAGATCTGCCAGTTCAGAACTTGCCTTTTCCAATACACCTGGATCGTTATAGCGCCTCACACCCTGAACAATTCCTCTCACCCGCTTGTAAGGATCTGAACAATAAAAAATTTCCCCCTTTCCAATTGACTTTAGACTTTAGACGTTTTTACACCTTTTAAGTGGATGAAGGCTGAAGCAGAGAGTTGTCATCAGGGAATGGAGTGATTTCTATTTGGATTAGGTATTTTCAAGGAAGAAGTATGACGTGAATGTTAGGTTAAATTAACAGAATTTAACGCTAGTTAAGGTGTCCACCACTCACACCTTCAATTTTGAAGCGCTTTTTACCAAAAGAAAAAAAATATATATATAAGGTATTGATTGCATGGACCCCTTTTTACTTATGCTAGTTCTGCCGTACGAGCAACGCAAGTATGCGTGAAGTTGAACATATTTTTTTAGCATTTGTACGAGCAACGCAAGTATGCGTGAAGTTGAACATATTTTTTTAGCATTTGATAAGAGATAATATTTGATAATTGAGTAAAAAATTAATGAAAATGAAATATCATTTGATAAGAGATAATATTTGATAATTGAATAAAAAATTAATGAAAATGAAATATGAGTAAAGATAATATTTTGCTTATAATGTTATTATGAAAAAATGAAATCTAAATGGAATGAAAGATATTTTAATATTTTGTTTATATATGCATATTTTGAAATGGGGAAAAGTGTTGCGACGATATAGTTAGAGGCAAATTAGTTTTGTTGTTAAAGAACATTAAATATTCAATTATTATTAAGTCAAAAGGGAAGTAATTAAGGTAAAAGTGTTATTAATATTAAAAGAAAAAAAGAAGAGAGGTAATATGCATGTACCATCTTGGAAGAACCAGAAAATTATAATATTGATGAAAAGCTTCCATGGACATACTTGATATTATGTGTGCTATCTGTCAAACTGATTGAATCCTGATGGCATGACGGTGTAGAACTTTTGATATCAAGGTGTGAATTCTTCTTCAGAACTCATCTACATTAACAGTGGGTTAATTTCAAAGCCAAACTTTCTTAGCCAGATCATAATAAATTTCTATAACATCATTTGCTGGATAAATTACTTTCGAGCTAAAAAAAAAGTAAATAAAAAATTATATGTGACAACCACGATAGAAGTTTGAACTTTATCACATAAAAATGGCTTCAAATACGTTATAAAATTACCTAGGCAAAGGAAGGATAACATCGTCAATCCTGTAAGTTCCAGTAAGGATGTCTACAGGAGATACAACTTGCCACATAACAAAATCGCTTTACTAAATCTCTTGTTTAAAGTTAATTCAGTAAACTCAATAGTCAGAGTTGACTTCTTCATATCTTCATTTTTCACTTAATCTTTACACACGTATATATAAGGAACGATAAATAGTTGATATAGAACTATAAACTAAAGCACCAAAAATTGTACTCAATCCTATTGTGTAGTTTTTTGTATGTGTATTCTCTTTACCAATTTAAAAAGTATGCAATTACTTAAAATATCCTCGTAGCATTTCCACAATAACATATTTAGGAGAGGTGAAGAGCAACTAATAATTTCAAAGGGTCTTTTCAAAAAATTGCTACGTTGGTATTCAATTGGAATTAACTAAAGATCTTCAAGAAAGGAGAGGCTAACCTTGGCCACTTTTTTTCTTGCTGTAGGAAATTTGGTACCAGAAATTTAATCTAAATAGCCTGCATATACATCATCGCATTCTTTTTCTTCACATTCAAAATGTGAAACATTTGCCTTCTCTGTACAGTCTTCTTTACAATATACCAAGTCACCCTCCTCAATTTGTTCAATTTTTGCCACAATGTGGAATATCAAAAGAAATATTCCATCACAACCATAAAGATTATTCTTTTAAAAATTAGTTTACAATTTAAAAATAGGCACTTCTAGAATAATCTCAATAAATAAAAAGTACACATACCATATTTTTGAACTCTCACACTGCCCACATGATTCCATAAATAGCTTTGGTAACTATGTATATACCTGTATAACAAAGTGGTGATTTTGTCGCGTATTTTGAAAAAGCATCATCATAAATCACTATTTAGATAACCATGTCTTTAAATGTACCTCTATGTTACAAGTCAGAGAGATCCAAATGTTTTGTGCAATTTAGAGAAAATCATATCCAAACCAAACATATAAAAATTGATTTCCATTCTACGTGAAAGAGTTATTTGTTAGGATTTACCAGATGTTTATAATTCTATGTAGGGGTGGGCAAACCGGTTCCGATTCCAGTTCTGACATGCATCATGAACAAATCTAATATCATTGCCCACATTATCTGTTTTTTCTTGTAGGTCTGAAACAGGAAATCAAATTTTGAAGAAATAAAGCCAAGCAATCGACCTGACCTGAAGTAAACAGGTAATGAAAAGGTGAAAATAAATTTAGGGTTTCTATTTAAATGATCAGAGATATAGAAAAAAGTCACTTTAAAGCCTGAGGAAACCAAAGATGCGAGTTCAAGCAAAAATAAAAAGAGGAAAGAAGCTCAAACCTAGAAAAAGCTCATAAACTAAGAGTAATAGATTCCCAAAAAAAAGGTTGAGAGATTCGACATAGGAAAAACGACTTGTTTAGAGAGAGAGAGAGAGAGAGAGAGAGATTAGGGGGACAGAGAGGGATCAGAGCAGCTGTTACCTA
Source organism: Begonia loranthoides (assembly GCA_022433065.1). Classification (NCBI taxonomy): domain Eukaryota; kingdom Viridiplantae; phylum Streptophyta; class Magnoliopsida; order Cucurbitales; family Begoniaceae; genus Begonia; species Begonia loranthoides. Next base: position 21,121,736 of record CM039485.1, read on the forward strand.
ATGAAAACCCAGTCGAGAATGAAGAATGAAATTAAAAGTGTTAATTATTAATTTACAAAAGACAAGAGAGAAGAGCAGTGGCGAGAATGAAGAAATGTAGTGGGAGTGGTTGATAGAGTGGGAGTGGTTGATAGAGTGGGAGTGGTTGATTTGAATATATCAACTTGTATATCAACTTCTTTCGCAGAGGCACAGATTGTAGTGGCACTGTTGACATAGTGGTTTCGGTCGAGATAGTGGCACCAGTCAACATGCACAATCGACCGGTGCATCAAGGGTTGCCTTTGGTCGACTGTGCATGTCGACTGGAGTGCCGTGTTTTCAAAAAATTGCACAAATAATGCAAAGATATTTAAGGGACCTGTGCCAAAATCTCCACCGATAGATTTGATTTGACATAAAAATGCATTAAAATAAATCAAAACATTAAAAAAAAATCTCTCCCTTTTAAGAATAGAAAGATTCTTAATAAATCTACTCTCATGACACTAATAAATTACAGTCTCTACTTCGCTCCATTAGGAGTCATCATCAGATGTTTTTCCCCAGCACATTAGTCACAAATTTTGTAATAATAAATTCTAGATTTTTGCGTAAAATGTGGTCAAGGTGTTTAGAGTTGATTTGTTTTGTCATGTAGCGGACACATGTGAATTTTTAGTCAAATGGTCAAATCGGTGAATTTGATTATCACGGTGTGGTAAATAAATCATGAAATTTCATTTGATAAATTTTAAGTTACTTCATATTGAATTTCAGGTAACGTTCATGTTTCTGGTGAATCAAGATTTAAAGAAGATTTATTTAATATACATAACATATATTTTATTATATTAAATAAATTAAAAATTTTTATAAAATAATAATTTTAATATTTTTAAGTGAGGAATAAGGGTTTCCTCATTCCCCACTCAGTTGCACAAGAAGAAACGTGGGAGAGGGAGAGAGAGTAATACGTAAACAGGCAAACTTGAGAAGAAACTCATATTTGTGCGATCGATCAGCTCCTGAAGGGCAGTCGACCGAAAAGTCACAGTTTCAAAACTTTGTCGCTTTTAGATATTTTGTGGATGACTGGTGCAGAATGGTTGATTGAACGGATGGCTTGGGGAAAAGTTGCTAAATTTACAACTTTTTTATTCCATCAAAGAACTCTTCCTTGATCAATCAAAAAAGGAATTCTCACCAATAAGAAAAGAGAATTTGATTACAATATTCAAATACATTCACCAATCAAAATTGACTGAAAGATTGAAAGAGGAAACAAGATCAAGTAATTCTCACAACACTTCAACTCTAGGATTTTCAATCAAAAGGATTATCAACAATCCAAACGAAAGAGAAAATAGCCACAACTAAAAGGGGTTTTAAATTTATCAAAAAACTAACTCCCATTGAGTCTTGGTGGGGTATAAATAACCCACCATAAAAGCAACTTTACTAGGAATAGGATTGTCTTATAGTTATCCCTCACCAATCCTTATCTATTATAATTAAAATTTAAATTAACTTGAATTTAAACTACCTAGGAAAACTTTAAAATAACTTTAATTTAAACTACCTAGGAAACTTTAAAATAAACTAACTAAAAACTTAAATTTGAATGAATTCTATCTTTTCATTGGTGGATTCTTCTTCATCTGGCCATGTAAGCAAATGCTTTCGCATCTCTTGATTCACCTCATTTGGCATATTCTCTAACTCTTTTTGTAGCTTGAAATCTGAAAAATAACACACCATATAATATGTTGAAAGTTTCTTAGCTTGAGCGCTAGTGAGGACTCCTTGTGGCACATCAGAGAGAGTCCAAACCGTACGTAGGGAGTTTTGAATTTAGATCGGAGCTTGTTACGGCTCTAACTTCAAATTTTGTAAAGGCATTTCATGGGGAAGTTGTTTTTCCTCTTCGTTTTGAGTTTAAAGTTGAGTTATATGTTGGATTTAGATTTGAGCTTGGAAACTCAAATCCGTGAGTTATTACGACAATATATTGGTAGATGTAGGATTTATGCAAGAGATTTAATTGTTTAGAGGCAAAAAATGAAGGAAACAACGGGTTTCCGTCACAAAAATAGCACTAGAGAAAACAATGGGTTTCAGTGAGTTCAAGCTGGTTTATGATCGACCGAACAAGTCGACCATGGCTGGAGGGAGGTCGACTACGGCTAGAGGGAGGTCGACCACTGTTGTTGACCGCGCAGCTGGTAGGTGGACCACAACCTAAACTGGTCGACTGCGCTGGTGCATGAGTTGACCGCTACAGTGTCTAGTCAACCACACAGTGTGATTTTGTGCCTTTCTGGGTCGTTCACACATCGATTTGGGTCCCTAGTCTAGATATAGGACCCATTCTTGTTCCCTTGTCATTTATTGATGAGAATTCTTGACCTTTGACATGTTTTTAGACTCATAAATCTTTGTAGATTTCTAGCCAATTCCCGACGAGATTATTGCTCCGGTCAGTAGAAAAGGTTGTCGCAAATGGATGGATTTGATACTTTATCACACTACAAATATGTATGTGAGTTTTAGATGTTTATCTTCATGTGCATGGTATTTCATTGATTGATCTTTAGATTGCCCTCCCAAATCTTCCTCTAGGCTTATGAGGTGCAGTCATCTTCAGACTGTCGGCTTTCTGTGTAATTGTATTGGAGGGGTCCCTGAGCGATCATCCTTTTTCATATATCATTGTTTTAAATTTGTGACATACGATGTTAACTTATTTTACTATAGCTGGCTTATTTTACATGCATTGATTGCATTTAGTATAAACTGCCTACTGAGTTAGTTATTCACACTAACGACCCCATACATCCCAGGTAAAGGCAAGGGTAGCCAAGAGTAGCTAATCAGTGGTGGAATTACCCTTTTCTCCCTTTAAGATTCTCTTGAGTGTTATTTGTGCTGGTGCAGATTTATTTGAATTTGAGTATGTACAATAATTTTTGGGCTTTTGAATTTGATGCATAGTGTTAATATAATTATGATATTATATCTTATAATCACTATGTGAACCTTGATCCATCTTATGTGGGCTACGATTTTGATTGTGTTTAAGTCTTCCGCTACGAACTAAGCCTTGGGTTGGGTGATCTGTAACGACCCGTGTTCCTTTTTCTAAAAATGTTTCAATTTAAAACATTTTTTTTTGAAAAATGCGTAAAATTTAAAACTTTTTCTTTTTAATTAAATCATTTCATTAAAGTTGCATAGCAGAAGACTTATCCTTGATTTCAAACATGTTTCATAACAATAATATATTGTTTCTTGCCATATTTTGAAAATAGAACTTGCATGAAAACCATCACATAAGTTAATCAAGAACTATTACAAAACCACTTGCAGAAGTATCAAAATACAAAATACAAAGTACCCAAACCATGCCATCATGAAACTTACTACACTTAGCCATAACCCATCGGTCAGTTTGCCAATAACAAAAAAGGCTCAATACCACAACGCACCATCAACCACATGTTCTATACACATTTATCCAATCATAGGCTCCTTACCTACATCACAAAACTTAAAATATGAGCCTAAAACTCAATAAACGATATAATTTATGCAATGCTCATGCTATGCATCTTTATAAAATATATATGTAGTTTTTTGTTTTCATTTTTCTTTTACCTTTACCTTGACTTTAACTTTACATTAACTTAACTTTAGTTCCACTTACCCATTCAGGCATTGGAGATGTCAACTTGACAAGGTAGAGTGACACCATATGGCCCACGTGGGGCAACCACTCAAGAACCAAGACCTCACCACATCTATTTACATTTATTTCTATTTATTTTTATTTTCATTTAGTTTCAGTTATCCATCTAGGTGTTGGAGACGTCAACCTGACAAGGTAGAGTTGTAATACCTGGAATTAAGTTGGGACTAAGGATAATAATAATTATGGATTGTTGGAGATTATGAAGTGATTTTACTATGGATTATAATACCCTGAATGTCTGATTATCATAAGCTTAGGATGATCCAGTTATTGTTGGTGACTAATTAGAGTTAAGTTGGGTAATTATAATTATTGGTCAGAATAATTGTTGGATTAATTAAGGTATAAAATTTAGTTAATGTAATGAAGGAAATTTTCAGATTGATAAGGGGAAGTGTTAAGTGGCAAATATTACAGTGGCGTATTAGTGATTAGCAATATGAAGGACTGGTTGATCAAGAGAACAACCGAGTATGCATGGAGAAAATCACTGAGGAGAAGAAATGGCAGAGGCAAAGTGGAAAGCAGGTCACGTTGGATCGGTCTATCAAGTGATCGACTGGTAAAATTGAGTGGCATTCAATCATAAGATCGACTAGCCTCACGTGAAATGCAGAGAATCCATTTCAACGTTGTAGTGGTCGATCGTCTGATCGACTAGGAATTTGGCCTTGAAGATTTGTGGACGATCAAATGATTGCTAGTTCCAATGAAAAAATGATAAAATGGGTTTTGTGCATGGGAGCAGTTGATGGTTTGTAGTTGATCATTAGCCAATCGCTCCCACATGATTTTCGGTCACAGAGAAGAAAATGCATATCTTGAGAATTTGTTATTTGTAAATTTTCCATGGTGCTCCCTCTATAGATGGTAATTTTGATGTGGGGTTAAGTGAGATTTATGGGGATACGTGGGACTTGTGAGGGAAGCCTTCGTGAAGATAGAAAATAGGCAGAGAGGGAAAGAGTGGAAGCTCTCTAGGAGCTTTGGAGAAAAATAGAGAGCTACAAGAGGGAAGCCAAAAAAGAGAGAGAGAAATGTGAGAAAAAGAGAGGAAATGAGGGAGAGCTCTCTGGATGAGGAAAACGGCCGAGAGGAAAGAAGGAGCTAGATCTCCTTGGTTCTTTGATTCTCCTCGGGTGCTTCAGGTAAGGTGAGTTACTTCCTAGGTTTTATGGAATTATGAAAAGATATTGTTAAAGGTAGAAGATGAAAGTGAAGGTATGAATGTTTAATGGGTTTCTGGTTCTCTGCTTGTTACTGTTATGGATTTTATGAGAATAAATGGAGAAGATAAAGAGTGAAGAATGTTGGTAATACTCTCTGTTGTTGTTATCCTTCACTGTCGTGTTTTGTTGAGAAGTATCATTATGGATATGGCTGTGATGCACCAGCGGAAGGAAATTAGAATATAACCTGAAAATATATGGTGGAATTGTTCAAATATGTTATTCAATATTCTGCAGCGGCGGTCGACGGTGCTGTTGACAAAGCGTTTGAGCAGCTTGTCTGAAAAATAGGACAGTGGTGACCTTTGAAAATCGGTCGATGCGACATTAGTCGTTCGAAAAACAAGACAGTAGCGACGTTTTATGTGGCGGTTGATATGGCAGTCGAGTAAGCAGTCGAGGCAGGCGACCGAATCACCTTTCCTTAACTTTGCCGCAATTTCAAATATGGAAACTCCAACTTTGAAAGCATGTAACTTCTTCGTTTTAAAAGCTTTTGAGCTGAAATTTGGACCACACTTTTTCGAATGAATAAGGAAAAGAACCCTTCAAGAACTTTAGAAATATCCTTCAAGAGTTAAGAAATATGCTGAAAATACTCCAGGTGGTCGGATTTAGCAAATATGGAAACTTGTAACCTCCGAATGGATGCTTTGTTGATGATGACTCCTCTTGATGGTTGGACACCACTTCTCTATAACATCTCATTTTTCACATACAAATTTTTCTTTTTAAAACAATTTGTAAAACAAGTGAAAGGCAAATACAAGAGTAAGCATAAGCGGAAGTATTCAAATTAAACATAAAATCATCTTTTAAAACAATTTAAAAATAAAAATTAACTAAATCAGTTCAAAAATCCTTGAAAAACAATTAAATAAACTTTATTCCAATTTGTGGGCCATAACTTCAAAGGTCAACATTCACCGAGTAACACAAGCGCTCATCCCATCATATTTCCTCCACATGTACATCATTAGAATCACACTCATCACCTACATCACAAGAGATATAATGAGCCTAATGCCCAGTAAGAGACATAATGAAATAAAGTAAAATACTTATGCAGACACAATATACATGTAATACCGCAACTTTTTATATGAAAATTTAATAAGAATAATTAGAATGTAATTAAAAGTATTCATATTTATTGGATAATTATCGGGGTATTACCAATGACTTATTCGTAAGATTTTAATTTAAGGAATTTATTGGGTTTAAATTGGAAAATGGATTTTGGATTTTTTGGATGAGGCGCGGACGCCTTCCTTTGTCCGAAATCGCAATCTGAAGGGAAAATAATGGATCGAACTGGGTTGGTTTGGCTCGATTTGAAAAATTATGGATGACTCAGTTTTCTTTTAATTAAAAGAAGAGGAAATAAGATTTATGGGATAAATTGGATTATTTGGAATTAAATATGTAAAGGGATTAAATAGATTGAATTACTTGGATTAAAGATCATTAAAGGGGGATATAAAAGGCATTAACCAGTTCAGCAGAACCGGTTCACGCCATGTGGTTCTAGTCTGGAGAACAAAAGAGAAGGAGAGAGTGCAGGGGGAAGAGAAATTGCGAAAGAAGAGAAGACCGAGCGAGGTGGAGAGCGTTCGGGCGACGGCAAGCTCGAGCTTGGCTCAGGTTTGTTCCGATAAGCGTGCGAGTTGCGGGTTACCGGTAGTGTCGTGGGTCGCGGCTAGGGCTTGGTTTATAGTTTTGCGGGATGAATCGACGAACGCTGGGTTGCAGGACAGATGGACGACGGCGATGTGCTGTGACACTCTGTCGATTCCGGTGGCCGGCGTGAATGGATTGGTGATGGAGAATGTCGGCGAACATGAGGTTGGGACTTCCAGCCTCGGGTCGAAGGCAGGGCTGGGCTGGCAGTTCGCGAGGAGAGGCTGGGCCTGGATTTTGGTTCAGCCCGAACCGGTCTTTCCTCTAGTTCTGCTCTAAAGAAATCGCCAACAGAACGTGCGTGGTGTAGCCGTGACATGGAGTGGCATATCGTGCCTCTCTAGTGAGGTAGAAAGGCAGACATGGGGAGAGGAGGATGGCAGAGAGGAGCTCTCGGGTGAAGAGTGCTCTAGAGAATTGGAGATACAGAGATGAGAAATGATCTTTGGAGTTGGAGATGGAGAGATGGCTGAGAGCTGTGAAGGAGAGGAGAGAAAGTGGCGGAGGAAGAATGTGGAGGAAGAGTTTTGTGCTTCTTGGGTTGGCTGTTGTCCTCGGGTTTCCTTAGGTAACATAACCTTTCTCTGCTTGCGTTGGTCTGCAAACAGGATGGATTGGTGTTCGGGATTGACTGTAGTTTTTCTTTGATTGTAATGAGTTGTTTGTGTTCTATGTGGGTGAGCTGGAAGGAGTGGTGGCAGTGCACGATTTTGCTTGGTGCTGCTGGTGATGGCCGAATTGTGGATAGTGGATTGGTCGTGTGAGCTATTGTGTTGGGTATTGTTCAGGGTAAGAACTTTCTTCTCTGCTGCTTATGAACTTTGGGTTAGTCTTCTGTTAGTAATTGTCCAAGTATTGATACGTTGGGATTGGTTTTGTTGTTGAAAATGAGTTGTTAATTTGTTGTGCTATTGTGCACTGCCGAATAAATTACTAGTTATAATAAGTGGATAATAACTAGATTGTTCTTTGTTTGGATTAATGCTTTGGGTTATGGATAATGCTTTGAATGGTTTTGATAATGTCATGTTATTCAAATATAATAAATACTGATAGATTTGAACTGAGAAATGCTATGAATGGAAAGATATTCTCATGGAAGGTTTGTTGTTAAGGATAGTTAGCTGTTGACGAAAGTTTGGTTATTCGTATCAGCTAGGGCTACAAGTAATTGTATTAGGAAATATTGTTGTGGTTTGTGGAATTCTGTAAATGGTTATTGGAGGGATTGTTAACAATAATTAAATGTTATTAATTGTGAAGGTTTTGAAAAGGAAAAGAAGGATTTATTTAAGTACGAATACACATTAACGCTTTGAGGTAAGCAATTGAGTAGAGTCTTTGGCCTGTGGAGGCCCTACACCATTAGCCGTGTCTTCAGTTTAATTGTTTGTTTACGTTTCCATCATGTTGCTTTAATTATTATGTTTATGTAAATCACACGTTATTAGTTTAATTTTTGAGAATGTTTAGGATATTAGCATATGATTATTGTTTCGTTTAAACTGTCAAACATGTTTGTGTTGTTACCGCTTTCCTTAAATTTTCGAGGACGTCTACATTGTATTTCCCATGAACTGCCAAGCATGTCTGATTGTTATTGTCTCTTTTAATTACCAAGCATGTTTAGAATATATCAGCATGTATAGGGTGTTAGTAGCTTTCTCTTATGTCTCTTACTTTTATATATGGTTGTGATTACTGCTACCTGCTTCATGTTTTTATATCATGGTTATTACTGTTTTCAAATGACATGCATCACAATAATGTTTCTCATGGACATGTATCATGATAATAAAAACAAGTAGGGAGTGCCACCTTAGGGGTGGTACTCACCTGCATTACGTGAGGAAAAATGATGAATGAAAAGAATGAATGAAATAAAATAAAATGTGAAGTTAGGGGACGAAGGGGTAGTTCGGATTTAGCTTGGTCGTCGGGGCTAAGTCTCCTCCCTCGTCGGGAATGGGACCATCTAGCCACAGGAGGTTAGAAGCTGACCAAGACTATTCTCTCCCACATGGGTTCCCCCATTCTTCGCTCGACGTACGTGTTATAAATGAATGAAAGAATGAAATGTAATGAAAAGATTGGTTTGGGGCGAACCCATTCCAAATGAACTAAAGAGAGACATATATCATACTGCATAGCTCATTTCTTATTGGGCCTCGGGCTCACAGTTGCTAATGGTGTAGGTACATGCATGAAAGAATGATGAACAAACTAAGGAGTAGTTGATGAAGGATTTACATGAGCGGGACTTGTGACTAGCTAGGCTAAGGAAAGTAAAAGATAAAATGTTTTGTAATTAACACATTAATTTGTTTAGTATTTCTTAAATGAATTGTTTACGTTTTCGCTATGTTTTCAGAAAAGAATTTTATAACTATAGCTTTCACGATTTTTATAACGAGTCTAAGGAAAGGGTTTTAATGGTCTGGCTTTTAGAAAAGAACTCTGATTTAATTTAAATCATAAAGGTTTTAGTTGTTTTATAAAAGTTTTAAATTTCACACATTTTTAAAAGGTTATAAAAATTCAGGTCGTTACAAACATATTTTTCATATTACAAAAGAACTTATCTCTTTCATACTTTATTCGCAGTCTCATTATAGTTTAGAGCATTGGAGATATCATCGGATGAGAATAGACACATCTTGGGGATTTAGCATGGGCAGAATCGTAACCCATCTTGACGAAAATTGAGATACCTTATCTCGTAGTTCTCCCAGACACTGAATCCACGACACCTGAGCAGAATTGTCACCCAATTCTGAAGGAGATGAGATACATCATCTCTTGGTTATCCCAAACCTCACCATCACTAACCCTCCGATCTCCAATGTCTATTTGTGTTTATTCATTCTTGTGCAGTGCATGCAAATCCCACAACAGTTCATACTATACAACAGAAACCAAATAGAGAGCAAAACAACATGCTTTATTCATTTATCTGATGTAAAAGAGAGCAGAAAAACATGCTTTATTCTATCAAATGTAAAAGAGAGCAGAACAACATGCTTTATTCTA
>CM039485.1:21131757-21218897 GCA_022433065.1 Begonia loranthoides
GATCATGATGGTGACCCGAACAGTTGTCGGGTGAACTTGACCATCATGATAAACTTATACCGTTTAACCTTTTTTGTAAACATTTCATTAGTAAACGGAATCATGATGCTGATCCAGACAGATGTTGGGTGAACCTGGCTATCATGATGAACTTATACCGTTTACCCTTTTCTAGGAACATTTCATTAGTAAACAAGATCATGATAGTGATCCAAACCGAAGTTGGGTGAATGTGGCCATCATGAGAAACTTATACCATTTACCTTTATTTACTTTTATCTTTCTCATTTTCTTTATATTTATTCATATTTCATTTCCATTATTGTTTCCTTTTCAAAACCATGTATTGTAACATCTCGTTTTTTACATAAAACTTTTTCTTTTTAAAACACATTTGTAAAACAAGTGCAAGACAAATACAAGAGTAAATATAAGCAAAAATCTTTAAATTAAACATAAAATCATCCTTTAAAACAATTTAAAATAAACATTAACTAAATAAGTTCAATAACCCTTGAAAAACAATTAAATAAATTTTATTCCAATTTGTGAGTCATAACCTCCAAAGTCAACATTCGCCGGGAACACAAGCACTCATCCCATCATACTTCCTCCACATGCACATCATTAGGATCACAATCATCACCTACATCACAAGAGATATAATGAGTCTAATGCCCAATAAGATACATAATGAAATAAAGTGAAATACTCATGTAGACACAATATACATATTTTTCATATTACAAAAGAACTTATCTCTTTCATACTTTATTTGTAGTCTCACTATAGTCTAGAACATTGGAGATATTATCGGACAAGAAATAGATACATTCTGGGGATCTAGCCTGGGCAGACCTGTCACCCATCCCGATAGATATTGAGATACCTCATCTCGTAGTTCTCCTAGACACCGAATCCATGGCACCTGAACAGAACTGTCACCCAATTTCGACGGAGATGAGATACATCATCTCTTGGTTCTCCCAAACATCACCATCTCTAAACCCTCCAATCTCCAACGTCTATTTATGTTTATTCATTCTTGTGCAATGTATGCAAATCACACAACAATTCATACTATACAGCAGAAACCAAACAGAGAGCATAACAACATGCTTTATTCATTTATCAAATGTAAAAGAGAGCAGAACAACATGCTTTATTCTATTAGACGTAAAAGAAACATCATAGAACATGACTATCATTATAGAAGAATCCAACAAAGAGCATAAGATAAATCAGTCAACTTTATATTACTTAATTGATATAGTCCAAGACTCTATGGAAGACAACAAGCACAATCGGCTAGACCAAATAATCAACTCGGTCCTCAAATTTCAAACAAGTATATCTTCATAAGCATAAGGAGTTGAAGGCTGAAATTTGCAGGCGTTTAAATCAGTAGTCCAAAGAGAATCATCATATAAAAAATTCAGCTTCAAACTCGCTTTAAACTCGAAGATATACTATTACCAAATTTACCCTCGGATTATGGTTTTACGGGGCAGATTCTGTTACTAAACAATACCACAATGAAATGACCACTTGCATACACTTAAACCAGCCCAAATTTGGAGGAACAATACTTAATATTCTTAGCAATATCACATACAAATATGATCCTCAAATAACACACAATCCCTGAGCAAATCGAATCACAAATCAAGGAACAAATCTGGAAATTCACAAAAACAGATTCTCGCTATGGATACTTTCCTTTTAAAACATCAACTCACGATTCCAAATCTCAACATAATATTCACTGAATCCAAACCAACAACGATACAGCCAATAACTTCAAGAAAATGGACTCCTTTCTCAAAAGATGGGTAGATGCATGGTGACAAACCGATGGAGTCCGCAAATCCTCCAAATCCGAGGGGCGATTAGTTCGGCCAATACAAAGAAAGGCTCTATCCACCAGGGGTTGTTAGTTCTTCTACCTCCATGCCACAAGCACCACAACACAAGGAAAATGAGCTGGAAGAGGCAGCAAGAATCGGTTCACTTGAGATCTAGCAAGAACAAGCAAACCGATGTTGAAGAATGAAGTTGGCTGAGAGGGATGCTACGCGGGTCTTCATGCAAAATGCCAAGAGAAATCTTCTTTAGGGTCCTCAAAATTAGGTTTCCAAAATGCCTTTGAGGGGACTAAATACCCCCTAACGGCCTTACAAAAGGAAAAAACAAAAATGCCTTTGGAACTACAAGATAGGGCATGAGGGCTCGGTTTGCATGCAAACTGAGCACCTCCCAAAATGCAAGCTAACAATATTCTAGAAATCACAAAATAAAATCCCAAATAACATCCAGTATTAAGAAAAAAAAAGTGTGACGTAACAAAGTCTCAAATGACCTTCAAAATCTTCAATCTAATGTAGCCCTTTCAAGCCGGGAAGTCTAGGAGCTAGCTGATTGAGTTGCATGGCTCCATGTGAGGAAGTGAAATGGAGCTCCCTTGTCTTCATGCAATATTTCCTCCGTAAAGTCCCATAATTTATTATGACCTGCAAAATAACGACGTGTTAGTGTAGAAAGGAGCTTCTTAGCTCGAGAACATGTGATCGGTTCACGGGGCACATCATTAGTACATAAGATGAAAACTTTATCATTTAGCAAGTCAATATCATTGCACAATCTTAAACAGTGAACTCAAACCTATGATTAGAAGCAGATTATCAACATCCAACTTATTAACCAAACCTAGAAGCATACGTATTATCATCAATTCACACAAACAAAGCCTACGCTTGTGATGTAGGCCACCTCTAGCAAACCACATGCAATATCTCTTACATATTTCACGAAAATCTTCTCTGGTTGAGGTTTCTTCTTGCACCGGTAGCGATGGCCTCCTCTTCTTTCTAAATCTCAAGATATCCCTTTTTTGAATTCAGAAATCGTCTCCACAAATCCTCCAGCTTTGCCCCGTATTTCTACACAAAAAGGATAGGATTGTCATGCGTAAACATCCATTTAAAAATCTATCTATCATTTTCAAAGTATTTCATATTTCTATTGACAGATCGCTATTATTTTGGACAATATTTCGACGCTGCCAAAGACTCTCGCTATACAAGACGTCCGTCATAACCCAAACGACATCGTATTCTTTTAATTTTTCTATGCTGGATACAATACAGGGCATCTGTTTTCCCAAGAGGGACTTTTGTCATAACCCAATGATGCCGTATTCTTTTAATTTTTCTATGCAGGATATCTTTTATCTATTAGGGATATCCCTCACATCAAAACAATGCCGTCCATTTTCCATCTTCTATAACCGATAGTCCATTTTCTTAAGAGACACCCGTTCATTTCTTCGCCATGAGGGACGTTCGTTCCTTAATAGGGGATGTCCGTTGTCTTCATATTTTAGACGTTTTCCTTCTTTTTTCCAAGCGACACTGCTGTAACATCCTGTAACTTTTTCCATATAAAAAATTTTCTTTCTTTTTAAAAACACTCGTGAGGGAAAACCAGAGTAAACATATGCGGAAGTCTTAACCATATAAAACTCAGAGTAAACGAAATGCGGAAATCTTTTACATTTAAATTCCACAATCCAATAGTTTAAAAGCTATTTAAACAAACACATGTAAAACATTAAATTAAAACAGTTGAAGTCATTAAAAAATTTTAAAAAACTTAAATATGTTTATTCCATTTTCGTGAGCCATAACCCCAAGGTCAATGTCGTCAATAGCACAAACGCCCAACCCAGTAATACTCCATCAGCTACGTCCCCTTATCAGCTTTATCCAATCATCGGCTCCTTACCTACATCAACGGGACCTGACTATGAGCCTAAAGCTCAGTAAGCGGTATAAACGTAAAACTTGAAATACACATACAACACTTAAAGTTTGTACTAAGTTTTATGTTTTCCTTATCTGTTACTGTTTCTACCTTTTACTATTATTCATTCTGTTTCTGCGCCGGACGTATCCAACTGGACCACAAAAATATCTGTTTATTGTTTCTATCTTTTACTATTATTTATTTTGTCTCTGTGCCGGGCATATCCAACCGGACCACACAAATAGTTATTTATTTATCTCTGGTTTCAGTGTCGGGCGTATCCAATCGGACCATAAAAATGGCTATTTACGTTTATTCCATTTAGTATACTTTAGGTTTCCAAGTCTTAACATGTTGTGCGCATACAATCCTATCTAACGTGTTCATCATTCTATCCTCAAAACATGATCCATCCTAACTAAGGAATTGAACCTAAATCTAATAAACATACAATTCAAACAATCAAGCAACAATACATCTCTCAAATAACATTAACGTAACCTATATCCCTAATAAATGCAGGCATCAACCAATCCTAATTCCCGTGATGTAGGCCCTTTCGGACAAAACACATGCAGTACCACTTACATGGAGTCCTTAGCTTTAGAGAGTTATCACTCAAAGTTTCCTTCATAAAACCTATCCATTATTAACACATATAGTTATTAATAATAAATATCGAATAATAAATTCTCACTTCAAACTACAAACAGTGAGCAACTCTCGTCTAATAGCATCCAAAAATCAACTCAACAGTTATAATCTTCAACTAATATCCTTTAAGTTATTTTCGACCGTATCCAACAACTTATCCTTTCATCGATTGCTAACAAGTCTATCTAATTCCTAACCGTAGTATTATTTCCCAAATCTATTATATTGAACCATAACATCAACGATAGCAAGGAATTAAAACCAACTTAGCATAGTAATAACCCAATCAGAAGCATTATCGAAACCCATATTAAAACAATAGCATAATTTTATTCATGCATATTATTACTTAATTTCCAACAATGACAAACCTCAATCCAATAACTACCATCATTAACAATTATACAATGCAAACCCATATCCTCTCATCCTTGCTATAACAAACTCCTCATTCTTTTTATGCTTTCATTATAATATTTATTAAGATAGTGTAACCAACATAGATTATAAAAACACAGAGAGTATATACATAACATTCGACATCTTCTTAAACTCCCAAATTAACAAGAGCAACCCCATAGGTATATTTCCAATTTAACAGAGCACTAATCTTCACCATATTTTAATAGAATACTGATCCAAACAATTTATGCAAGCCTTCATCTATCACAAAAACCATAAGAGAATCAGGAAGAGAAAGAGAAATCCCACTACCTGAAACCCGAGAGAGCAGAACCCAAATCTTCCCACTTTTATAGAAGCATTTCTCTCCAGTTCTCACAGTCTCTCCACAATTTTCCACTCTCTGTCACCTTCTTACAAAACATACAGACTCTCATTCACAACATCACAACATCCTCACAGACCTCAGGCTCTCACGGTTTCACTCAGAATTTTAGCAAAGTAACTTTAGCTTTCATCTCTGTGAAATTTTGTTGCCTTCCCTTTCTATTTATAGGCCACAACCAATGCCTCTTCAGCGTCCCATTAAAGACAAAAGGCCAAGGGTTTGGACTTTCCATTGTCCAAACATTTCAGACGATGCATCATTCGATCTTTAGCGTCGATTAAACCTTTCCAGATGACCATCATAAATGGCGGACGAGCGAGCCGGACAATCGTTTCCCTTTGGGCGATCGACTGCCACAAAATTGATCATCCGCTATCTTCTACAAATTAGTAAATTACAGGTTGATCACGCTGGGTGATCAAATCCTTTGGATGATTAACCACCATTTGAATCAATCATTCGCCATATTCTACAACTTAGTAAATTACAAATTGATCATGCCGGTTATGATCAACCACCACTCAATCTATCATCCACTACATTTTTCTTCTCCAAATATATATATTCCAAACAATATATATATATATATATATATATATATATATATATATATATATATATATATATATATATTTCTTCTTCAAATATATATATGTATATATATATATAAATATCTATATCCTTAATAAATCACTTTTCCAAACTATTCTAATATAAAATTTTAAATTATTTAAGCCTCAATTTATCCCCCTATAATCAAGATATAGTCCATAATTCCTCATCTATCTTATTTTTTACTAAATTCAATATATTCCAAAATATTATAGATCTTATACTTTCAACCTTATTATAACCAATATAATTTCTCTTACTAAAAAGCTTTCATCAATCATCTCCAATTTCACTGACTATCATTAACTAATTCAGCCCTGATATCATCATTTCTAATTCCAAATATCATCTACTCATTCTCCAATAACCTAAATCTTTCCTTAAGTTACTTATGAATATAATTCAAGTATCATGGTTCACTTTATCCAAACATAATTTACTTGAACAATATCTTAAGTTGTCCAATTCCGCTCCAAATATCCCGGAATTATCACTTAAGTCATATGCTTAGCGTAACAAAAATTTAGGATATTACAGCCACTCCACTTAAACTTAACATCGTCATCTTTTCTCTTATCTTGGACGTCCTTCATTCATTAGGGATGTCCTTTATCCCAAACGACACCGTTCTCTAAGCCATCTACTTTTCCCTTATTTCAGACGCCCTTCATCCATTAGGGACACCCTTCGCTCTAAACGATGCCGTCCCACTTAATTTTAATAACACCATATTTCTTTTCCTTATTTTGGACGTCCTTCTTCTGTAAGGGACATTCGTCTTTACTCCAAATGACATCGTACACCTTCTATTCCTTTATTTTGGACGTCATTCGTCCATAAGGGACGTCCGTCTTTGCTCCAAATGACGCCGTTCACTTTATCACACTAATTATCTGCCTTCTACAATTTCCGTCCTTATTCCTTTCTCCATTTATTTTTTTATTCCTTTAACATATAATTAATTACACTCACACTATTATCATCCAAATATTCTTAAACATCAATAACCTCTTCATTCTCAAGAATATCAATAAATTTCACTATGACAAAACATCACATTACGCAAAAATCAAAGCTTTACATGTAGGCAAAATTTCTGGGTATTACATACTCCCCTCCTTAAAAAAATTGTCTTAAAAAATTTAGCTACTCAAATAACTCCGGATACCTAGTCTCCATATCTTCCTTTCATTCTGAAGTAGCTTCTTTTGTTGAATGGTTTTTCCATAGTACTTTGACTAGCATAATTTGTTTGTGGCAAAGTTCTTTAATCCTTGAATCCAGAATTTGCATTGATTTTTCTTTGTAAGTTAAGGTTGGTTGAACTTCTATATCCTTTTGGGATATCATTTGAATTGAATTTCCAAGACATTTCTTTAGCATAGACACGTGAAATACGTTATGAATTCTTTCCATGAATGTTGGCAATTGCAATTGATATGCCGCTTTTCCTATTGTTTTCGTGATCGAAAACAGAACAATATACCTTGGACTTAATTTTCCTTTCTTCCCAAACCACATAATTCCTTTAAATGGTGATATTTTGAGAAATACCAATTCCATTTCATTAAATTCCAAGTCTCGACGACAATGATCTGCGTAGCTTTTCTGGCAATTTTGAGCAGCCAACATTCTTTGACGGATAATTTCAACTGACTTAGCTGTTTGTTGTATCATATCTGGGCTGTAAAATTCTGCCTCCTAACCTCGTCCCAATGCAATGGTGATCAACACTTTCTACTGTACAAAGCTTCATAAGGTGTCATTCCAATTGTAGCTTGGAAGCCATTGTTGTAAGCAAATTTCACTATGGGTCATCTTCTCCCATCCAATTTGAAATTCCAACACACAAGCTCACAACATATTTTCCAATATCTGAATTGTGATCTCATTTTGACCATCCGTTTGTGGTAGAAATGCAGTACTAAACTTTAATTATGTACCCATTGCTTTGTTCAAACTCTTCAAAAATATAGGATTGAACCTGGAGTCTCGATTCGACGCAATTGAACCTGATACTCCATGTAAGCGTACAATCCGTTGAACATATAATCCCGGGAACTGGTTCAGCTTATATGTCATCATCACTGGTAAGAATGGGCAACCTTTGTTAATCTGTCGATAATAACTCAAATCATATCATGCCATTTTATAGTATTTGGTAACCCCGAGATGAAGTCCATAGTGATATGCTCCAATTTCCACTCCGGTATAGGCATTGGCTGCAGGAGTTCTCCTAGCCTTTGATGTTCTGCTTTTACTTTGCTGACAAACTTGACACAATGCCACATATTGAGCAATATCCACTTTCATCCCTTGCCACCAATAATGTAGTTTGAGATCTTTGTACATTTTGTTGCACCTGAGGTGGGTGGAAAAACTCGAAGAGTGGGCTTCCCTTAAAATCGTCAATCGTAATTGTGAATCATCAGGCACATACCATCTGTTATTAAATTTTACCATTCCATCGACAGATATAGAATAGTCCTATTACTTCTCTAGAGCTGGATTCAATTTGAAATCTTCACATTGGTTATCTTCTTGTAGGGCATCTTTAATCCTCTCAAATATAGAAGGCTTCAACATTATTGTTGACAAAAGGGGAGCTAACTACATAGGAACCATTTGCACATCCAACTCTTGAACATCTTTCCTAAGTCCTACTGGCATTTCTTCGCATATCATACTGATGAGTGCAACCTCTCTTGCTAGTGCATCGACTACCACATTGGCCTTTCCAGGATGGTCCTTGATCTCACAGTCGTAGTCTTTTACAAACTCTAACCACTGTCATTACTGCATATTCAATTCCTTCTGAGTGAAGATGTATTTGAAACTTTTGTGATCCGTGAAGATTTCGCACCACTGCCCATATAAATAACGTCTTCATATTTTGAGTGCAAAAATTACTGCGGCAAGTTCTAGATCATGGGTGGGATAATACGTCTCATACGGTTTCAGCTGCCTTGAAGCATAAGCGATTACTTTCCAATTTTGCATAAGCACGCCACCCAATCAACTTTTGAAAGCATCACAATAAATACATAATGGCCTTCTTCTATCGGTAAAGTCAAAATAGGGGTTGAAGTAAGTCGATGTTTCAATTCTTGAAAACTTTCCTTACAATCATTGGTCCACCAAAACCGCTCATTTTTCTTTGTTAGACTAGTCAGAGGCAGTGCAATCTTGGAAAATCCACTTATGAAGCTTCGGTAATAACCGGCTAGCCCAAGAAAACTTCTCACTTCACCTACATTCTTTGGTTGCGACCAATCAGTTACTGCTTGAATCTTTGACGGGTCTACTTTAATACCTTCTTTGGAAAGTACATGGCCGAGAAAACTTACTTTATCCAGCCAAAGCTCACACTTGGAGAACTTTGCATACAACTTGTGCTTCACCAATATAGAGAGGGAAATTCTCAGATGTTCTTGATGTTCTTCTTCCGAGAATGAATAGACTAGAATATCATCGATGAAGACAATGATTAACTTATCAATATACTCCTTAAAAATTTGGTTCATTAGATCCATAAATGCCGTTGGAGCATTTGTGAACCCAAATGACAATACTAGAAACTCATAGTGTCCAAATCTTGTTCTGAATGCTGTTTTTGGAATATCATCAGGTTTAACTTTTAGCTGATGATATCCTAACTAGAGATCAATCTTTCAAAAGATGTAAGCTCCTTGCAACTGATCGATCAAATCATCAGTTCTGGGCAGAAGATATTTGTTCTTCATTGTCACCTTATTCAGCTCGCGGTAATCAATTCGCATTCTCAACGCTCCATTGTAACGACCCAATTTTTCGTAATCCTTTGAAAATGCGTGAAATTTAAAACTTTTAAAAGACTCCATTTTAAAACGATATTAGAGTGTGAAACAAGACCGTTATTGACCCTTTTTTCGTGAAAGCATTGCGTAAGTGTAAATACTTTAATGAAAGTAACTAAACAATTAATTACAATTTAGTTACAACTGTTTTTTCTTCTACTCTCTTTAGCCTAGGCAGCCACAAGCTCCCTTGCTCGTGCAAATTCTTCATCCCTGCTTCATTATCTGTTTATTATTTGTTTATTATCTATTTGTCGTTTTTGCATACAAGTACCTACACCTACACCACAAGTAAATTGTAAGCCTAAAGGCTTAGTAAGAAAAAGGGTTTAATGCAATGTGATATGCCACTCTTTAGTTCATTTTGGAATGGGTCCACCCAAACCAATCCTTTCATTAAGCCATTTGTTCGTTTATTACTTTACATTAGTTCATTCGTTCATTACTCGTACATCGAGTGGGAGATTGGAGGATTTTTCTTCAGAATGGGATAGTTGGTCGGATCTAACATTTTACTTGCACTAGGTCCCCGTTCCCATTATGGTTAGGGGCATTGGTCTAGTGCAGACTAGACCCGCTACCCATGTACCTCCCCCAACTCCCCATTTCCTTCATTTTCTTAACGTTTTACCTCACATAATGCATGTGTGAGTACCACCCCAAGATGACACTCCCTATTGATTTTTATTAGCATGATGCATAACCATACATTCTCAACCTAACATGATGCATGATGCTTTATAACATAATATAACAATAAAAGCAAGCTGTAATTGACAATCGCATTGAAGTGAAAGTAAACTGTAATTGAAAGCGCACGCAGGGAACAACTATAATTGAAGTGCATAACAGAGGACAACTATAAACTCAAATTTAAACAAGGAATGAGCAGTAAAGAGACGGTTATGAGACATGCTACGAATTACAATTAACTAAACATGTTTGTTAAACTAAGCTAGACTAAACATGCTCAATCTCTTAGTACGATTAAACTAAACACGCTCACAATGACTACGGAAACATGCTTTAGACAATGAATAATGGAAACAAGCTTGTAAATTGGAAATCCTTATTCTAGTTGATTAAGCATGCTTTTATTCTAATTAATTGAATATGCTATAATTAATAGTCTAGTTTATTATCATAATTAATTACATGCTCGAGATGATTACATGATCACGAAAGGATTACAATTATTATCCGAGATAATTTGAATCATGCTTTTGTTCTAGTTAGTTAATTAAACATGCTTTTAAGCGTTTAAATGGATTAACATGCATAGCTAGTTAATTAAACATGATTGTCTAGTCATGTGCAATTATTCTAATTAATTAACATGTTGCTAATTGATTTACTCACACTAATTAATCATGCCATTAATTAATCGTGCTCATTCGCTACTTGATTAGTTTAAGCATGCTAGTTAGTTACTTATTAGTCAATTTACATGCTCAAAGAAGTGATTAACATCTATTAATTAAACAAATAGTTAATTAACATGCTTCATTAGTAATTAACATGCTTAAGTTAATTACTTACCCTAGTTAAGCTAATTAACATGCTTAAATAATAATTTTCATGCTCCAATTACTTAACATGTTAGTATTAGCCTAGTTAGTTAATCACTCTAATCAAGTTAATTAACATGCCTAGATTTAGTTAATCACTCTAATTAAGTTCATTAGCACACTTAGGTCTACTCAATTACTCTAATCAATTAACATGCTCAATGTCTCGTTAATTAACCTAATTAATTATGCTCAATTAAATATGCTTAGTTGAATTTAATATCTTAGTTTATCATTACAAGTGTTTACACAAAGGTATTAACCTACAGAATAGGGGCAGCAGACTAATTTATGCATAAGGAAATGACAACAAAGGTATTTAATTAAACAGCAAGTAAAGAGACAGTAAACATTCCTCATTTTACGCGGTAACCATTCATCACCCTTTTGCATTCATTATTTTTTTTTATCAAACAAGGCATTTGTATCACGTAACAGACAATAAAACAGAGCAATTCAACAAAAAGGAAATATCACAGAGCTTAACCAAAATCTACAAAACACCAATCACAAGCTACCATTGAAGGAACAGCCAAGTACATCAACAAAGGGGATATCACAGAGCAAAATAATAATCTACTGAGTACTAGCATTCTACACTATCAGTAACAAGTAGACACACTCACACATGCTACTTGCGATGTAGGGCCTCCACTGGCCAAGACACCCCTATTTCCTTACCACTAACGAAGACACGATGACAGGGACAACAAACTCCAGCTCCACAACAGCTCCAGCAAATCCAAGCTTCACTCACGTAGCACACTCTCACAAGCTCCTTAATGGGTCTCTATCTCTCTCTCACTCTTTGGAACTCACTTTTCACACAGGAACAAAACTCACGTAGAAACAAAACTCACGCAGGACAGGGAATGGCGAGAAGGAGAATGGTTGGAGAAGAAGTGACAGAGAAGGAAGGCTTTACTTGGATAGAGGAGGGGACATCGTACGCCTAAGGGAAAGAGAGGGGAATGGCTAGAGGCATAGAGGGCATGGCTTCGGGCATGGGAGGCATGTATTCGTCGTCCCCTTGTTGAGCATTTATGGACTACACGACAGATTTTACCCAATTTAACCCTAATTAAATCATAGGTCTGGGCTAATTCGGATGAGTGTGGACGCACTGGTCTCGTCCGCAATCGTCCGAAAGAGTAAAATCGCGTTGGAAAACTCGCGATCTCGGACGAGGAATGGCGTCCTTGTCCTGGTCCATACCATCTGAAAACATATTTGGACACGATATGGCGTTCACATGAAGTGTCCGCACGTGTCGGAATCTATCCACAAATTGGACAGATTCAAATCCACAACATCCGCCATCATCTGCGAGCGTCCGTGGTCGTCCAAAAACTCGCAGTGTAGGCGAATTAGGATGGGGTCCTATGTCCTGAGTCATCCCAATCCTCGGGACGGCTCTCCAAACGTATGTGAACGACATGACTCGTCCTCAGGCGTCCACAAACGCCCAAGACTCACCTTTTTCCTACTTAACTTTTTAACCCCCAATCATTCCCTATAAATACACGTCATAAAATGACACATATAAATACGCAATGTATTGTCCCAATTACCCCATCCTTTAAGCATATCGCGTATACGGGGAAAACATAATGCAAATACCCCTAGACTTAACGCTTCGTGCACGTCCTTGGTAATACCCCAATATAAAAAGTCGGGGTGTTACACCCATCCTTCTTCTTTACAAATAAAACTGGTGCTCCCCAGGGTGAGAAACTGGGACGTATGAACCCCTTGCCAATTAATTCTTCCAACTGGATTTTTAATTCTCTTAGCTCAGCCGGTGCCATTCTATAAGGGTTCTTAGAAATCGGTATAGTGCCAGGGTGTAAGTCAATTACAAATTCAATCTCCCTATCAGGTGGCAACCCTGGAAGATCATCTAGGAAAACCCACAGAAAATTTTGAACAATAGGAATTTCTTCTACCTTTGTCTTTTTTGTCACTGTTTTGTCCATCACATTAACGAGAAATCCTTTGCATCCACTTTTCAATAATCGATGTGCCTTAATTACAGAAATTACTACTAGCTTACCTTTTCTTTGACTCCATAAAATGTGAGTTTTTCACCACCAGGAAGGCGAAAGTAGACTTCTCTCTTTCTACAATTTATAATTGTGTTATGGTGGGATAACCAGTTCATTCCCAGAATAATATCATACCCGTTCTTCTCCATGACTATTAAGTCAGTTGAAGAATATTGTTGTTCATTCTAATTGCATATGCCTTCAGAACACCACTAGCAGTCAAGTAGTCGTTATAAGGTAAAAGTATCTTATACCCACTCTTTACTAGATCAGGGAAACATTTTACTTTCTTGAAAAATTCAATAGCATTGAAAGAATGAGTAGGTCTAGAATAGAATAGAACATAAGCAATCATATCATTAATGTAAATTGTACCTGACACAACCAGAGAATTAATTTATTTGATACTAGGGGTTTAGTTGAAATAAAAAGGTGATAATTTCCTAAATTAAATAAAGCATATTTAACTATTTCATAACATAATTCGTACTTGACATAACTGCAGGTTAATCCTCCTCTTCCTCGTTTCCATATAATGAGAAAACCCTAGGCGCCTGTTTTGTCTTCCACTTTTAGTTGGGCAAAACTTTGCAATATGACCCGTCTCCCCACACTTGTAACACTGTCTGGTTCTTGCTTTGCACTCTCCATAATGATTCTTCAGGCATTTTGGACATTGATTAGGTTGATATGTTTTAACATTAGATGGAGTGGCAATTGTTTCATTCATAGGGTGTTTGTCCTTCCTCTACAGTGCTTCATTATCTGACGGCTTTTTGATCCCTTTGTTTGTAGGTTGTTCACCCTTTTTGCCTGCTGGCTCTAATTATTCTTCAAGAACCTCTAATTTATTTCTCTTTGCCTTGCCACCAACAATTCAGCATTCTCAACCTCTAACGCCTTGGAGACAATTTTCGCATACGGGACGTCTTGAGTACTAGAAATAGTAATTTCTCTAAAAATCTCCACCTTCAGTCCTTGTACAAACTGATGGACCTTATGTTTATTGTTAGCCACTGGATGTGATGTGAACGAGATATGCTTCAAATTTCTGTGTATATTCAGATACTGTCTCGGTTTGGCGTAATTGTATAAATTCCACCATCTTTCTTGTTCAGATAGTCTGATTGAAGTATTTCTCATAGAAGATCTCTTTGAATTGCTCCCAAGTCATGGTTCGAAGATCCTGTGCTGCCTTAATGGTGTCCCACCAAAATCTTGCATCTTGAAATAGTAGGTATGTAGCACATGAAACCTTCCCAATCTCTCTAATTCTTGTGTAGTCGAACACATCCTCTAGAGAATGTATCCACTATTCATCTCCCATAGCATCAACATTTCCATCAAAACTTGGAAGCCTAAGCCTCTTGAATTTTTCTCATTCGGCTTCCTCAAGTACCACCATCTGACGATGATTTCTATTGTCATTCTCTCTTTCCATGACTCACTCAATATACTGGAACTGCCGCTCCACCATCGCAGTTAATCGGCCAATTACTTCATTTCCTTTGTCCTAATTAGCAACATTTTCTCGGCCGATGACATCATTCCTATTTGCTTGTAAGTTTCCCTCACCATCTTATTATTCTTTAAAAAAAAATTTATTTTGTGAAACATTAACTACTTATTCTACAGAAATTTCTATATCAAGAACAATAAGCTAGTCATTCTACCTCAATTTTTTTATATCATAAAGCAATAAACTAATAAAAGGGATTTAACAATTAAGTTACAGTCGAAGAAGTATGCCACGATAAGTCTTGCATTACTGGCAGTCTATAGAACCGCATTTGACTCGGTTATGCTTTGATACCATAGTTGTAACATCCTGTGTTTCACATAAAACTTTTTCTTTTTAAAACACATTTGTAAAACAAGTGAAAGACAAATACAAGAGTAAGCATAAGTGGAAGCCTTTAAATTAAACATAAAATCATCCATTAAAAAAATTTAAAATAAACATGAACTAAATCAGTTCAATAACCCTTGAAAAACAATTAAATAAATTTTATTCCAATTCGTGAGCCATAACCTCCAAGGTCAACATTCGCCAGGTAACACAAGCGCTCATCCCATCATACTTCCTCCACATGCACATCATTAGGATCACAATCATAACCTACATCACAAGAGATATAATGAGCCTAATGCCTAGTAAAAGACATAATGAAATAAAGTGAAATACTCATGTAAACACAATATACATATTTTTCATATCACAAAAGAACTTATCTCTTTCATACTTTATTCACAGTTTCACTATAGTTTAGAACATTGGAGATATCATCATACGAGAATAGATACATCCTAGGGATCTAGCATTTGTAGAACCGTAAC
Organism: Begonia loranthoides; assembly: GCA_022433065.1. Lineage (NCBI taxonomy): Eukaryota > Viridiplantae > Streptophyta > Magnoliopsida > Cucurbitales > Begoniaceae > Begonia > Begonia loranthoides. The sequence goes on from CM039485.1 coordinate 21,147,404, forward strand.
CCATCCCGAAGGAAATTGAGATACCTCATCTCGTAGCTCTCTCAGACACTGAATCCATGGCACCTGAGCAGAACCGTCACCCAATTCCGATGAAGATGAGATACATCATCACTTAGTTCTCCCAAACCTCAGCCTCACTAACCCTCTGATCTCCAACGTCTACTTACATTTATTCATTCTCGTGCAATGCATGCAAATCACACAACAGTTCATACTATACGATAAAAATCAAACAGAGAGCAAAGCAACATGCTTTATTCATTTATCAGAAAGCGAACAGAGAGCATAACATAAATCAGTCAACTTTATATTACTTAATACAAAAGATGGAAGCTTTATCATTCAACAGATCAATATCATCACACAATCTTAAATAGCGAACTCAATCCTGTGATCAGAAACAAATTATCAATTGAAAACTTATTAACCAGACCTAGAAGCATACGTATTATCGGAAATTCACACAAACAAACAGTACTCTTGTGATGTAGGCCACCTCTGGCAAACCACATGCAATATCTCTACTTTTCATGAAAATCTTCTATAGTAGCAAGTACCATTAGGACTTATGGAGGAGGGCATTCAATGAGCTAACTCAAGGATCAATGATAGTGATGGAGTACCATGGTTTGTTCCTTGAGCTCTTGGCTTATTCTGAAGAAGTTACCACATGGTGACAATAATAAAATTTCAACAAGGCTTGAGGCAGAAGTTGCAGCAAGATGTAGCCCTTATGCATTATAGTTATCTTCTAGAGGTTTTTTAGGCTGGTCATAGGATGGAGGAAGTATAAGATGCCAACTACAGTAGTTAGTAGGAGAAAAAGGCGAAGAAGGATGAGAGAAAAGTTACTAAAAAGAATCAGGAAAAGTTTCAAGTGCAGGGGTCCAGTGAGAGTTAGGCCCTCATTACCAGCAATGGATCATCTAACAATGGTCGGTATAGTTCTTATACCTGCCATACATGTGGAAAATCAAGGCACTTGAAGAGAAACTACCCGTAGAATCAGGAACAGCCGCCACGTTAGTCTTTCTTGCTTTCTTATGGTAGTACCGCAGGGCTACTCTTGGGGATAGGCGTGGTATGATAAGACCATTTAGCAATTCCATGGGCATCAGTTTTTCACTCCCTAACAACAGTCAAGGCCTTGACCATAGTAGTATCTTTAATACAAGCCAACTAGTCTTGATTTTTAGAGGTCGACTGGTTATCACCAGAGACACAAGTCTAGTCCTTACTAGCAGCAGAGGTTTGGTAAATTTCGAGAGGAGTCATTTCAGAGCACTGATGTTAGCCCTAGTTCAGTTAGAGGTGGTCCTGGAAAGGGCCACAATAGCAAGGAGTGTCACGGCCCAGCCCACGATCCCCTCGGGAATTGCACCGCGAACAGGATTCTCTTCCCAGAGAATGATCACACAACTCACAACTCGCAACGAAGCTCACACACTTGACACAATCACAATGCACTAGCGCAATTGGGCCACATAAAAATAAAATCCACCCAAACAGGAAAGTGGTACACTATTATTATTTTACAAAATTGTATCCAAATTTATTTTACAAACATGGGTTGAATTAAAACTAAATATATCAACATAAAAACCCGAACTCATACTCTGTGCCTATGTTGTGCAAACTATCATTCCAAGTAATCTTTACCTTTTTGACCTTGAGCTGCTACCACTTGTTCTTGAAAAACATCAACATTAAGAATCGTGAGCTTTATGAGCTCAGTAAGAATCCTAATCTAAGGATCCAATAAACCATATAAATATCACAGCTAAACATGTTCGAAGCCCAACATAATTAGTCCTCACATCCATAACTTTCAACATATTACTTTGGATCAACTCTCATAATCACACACTCAAAATCTATACTTTATCTAGATATTTAGTTATTTTAATTAATATCTCAACTATGTGATGCACTTCTTTGTGTAAGAAGTGTTTAGTGCATATATGATAATGCTTAGGCCTATGATTCAGATAACCATAGCCTACCTTTCCCAATTCTCATGTGCAATTTCTCTTTATGCACAACTTATTCCCATACGTATTTAATTATTAAATACTCTCAACACAAAATCAAATACCTTCACCACAAAACACCACACTTTATGGATAACTTATTCCATATAACTTCTTCTTACGTGCTATTTTCTTTTAGCACCTTAAACTTTCTAAAATATCAATTCTATAGTTTTTATTCGACCTTTAAACATTATTTTCCATATTATAGATTACGTTCTATTTAGGTTTATGTATCACCATTAATGTCTAATTTCCAAACCATCTTATGGTCTTTTATGGTTTATCTAATACCAATACTAGACACCTCTAATATGTGTCTAATATCAAGTTATCTAGACATTTATAACATATGTCTACTACCAAATCATCTTTAGACATTTCTAATTAATATTTATCCATCTCCAACTCAAACTATCTAGACATTCTAAATAATGTCTATCTCAATGATCCCTCTATTTGAAGGAACTCATCAACATCAAACTATCTAGACATTTACAATTTATGTCTATCACCAATGTCTTTTTATATGAAGAAACTCTTCAACATGATGCATATATCAATGCTTAGGCTTATGATTTAATAGATCATAACATAGATACCATGATAATCTGTCTAACTACCTCATTCCATGACTAATAATTATGCAATAATATAAAATGCATACCACAACTCTCTTTTTTCAACGATGCAGTGATACCGTGAATCAGTACAATGCTCCATTTATTATTAAAATATCATATATTTAACAAGTACTGTTTTATTAACATGTACATGAATGTCAACATATCCGTACATGAATGATCATACACCATCGTATGTAGAGTCACATGCAACCATGAAACCCCACCATAATGGCACTGTCTCCAATAGATGTGTCCATGAATAACAAAACCTTAGAGGACTAGAGACTCTTAACCCATGGGGGACCCACAATCACTCCCTTTTTATTTTCCCATTTTATAAATGTCACACACTACGTAGTCTGGTGAGGCATATTGGGTTCCTCTATGACCAATAATACCATCCAAATAATATATTTTATACATATAAATATTTTCATGATGCATGATTTGACATCTTCACTATACATACATTAAATGCATATAATACATACTAGTAATGCATGTAAAATGAACCATGCAAATCTTGTTATTAACACACATAAATGATGCATGAATTGGTGTCATACATCAATCCAAACATGTTTTATCTATGTCTCAATCATCTCCCAAATGGTATATACAAATGGGGAAACAAATGGTTTAAAAATCTAAGGAAAACATGTAACAATACAAGGTATGATCAACCGCCCCTCAACAATGGTCGACCGCTCATGACTATGGCCTAAAAACCGAAACTCTGTCCCTTTTTTGGTAAATCGCGTGCCCTATACCAGTTGATCGTAAATCATACAGATTCCACCCTTTTTTCGTTTCTCTCACTTAAGATTGCCCGCCCCTATTTTTATCTCATATTTTCCACAATTTCTCACATCAATACATACCAAACCCTTCTATAATTACATCCACATTTTGTAATTTATGAATAAGATAATTAAACCTATTCACCTCATTGAAACGTGCTTTTCATGTCATACGTTCTTTATACTCATGATAATGGTTTAAACACTAAAATGGACATTGTAACCCAACAAAATACTCATGCATTGTATTTCCAATTTTCCTTACAGTTGAAGCATACCATTTATGCTAAAATCAAACTATATTATCAACCAATTCCATCATTTATGATCAACATTAATTATATGTCTTATTTGTATTCAATTTATCCCAAATGTCATTAGATAATACTATCTAATTTTATAATTTGTGCTTTCTCATCCAAAGTATTTCTATATCATCTATTTTTCATTCATTTACCTTCAATCAACATATTAAAACTTCGACTAAAACAATATCATCCATAATGCTAATAATGGTTATTAACATTTAACTCAAAATTCTGGATTTTCTCTTTTCCAATGATTCAACACATAACTAATGGTTCAACCAACATTAATATCATTCCTTAATCAACCAAATTAACCAATATCCAGATGTTTATTCACACACAACAAATATTCACAACCATATCATAAGATATATTCATATCTCCCAATTATATAACCTCTTTCACCAAAAACTATGTAATATAACATAGTTTGCATAAATCACCTAGATTAGGGTTCTTACCTCTTGAAGACAACTTTATTATTCACTACTAAGGATTTATTCTTGGCTCAAATAAATTCTCTTGATGAGAGGAACAACTTTCCCGAAGGCATAGAAGTTCGATTCCCTCTTTTTTCTCACCTTCTTCTCTCTTCTCTTCTCCTTTCTTCTTCCCTTTTTCTCCTCTGGTTCCCAGCATGAAATGGCTGATCTCCTTAGCCATTCTTCCCTTTCTAGAATATCCTTGGGGTGAAATTACCCTTTTGTCCAATTTGTCCTTCAAACTTTACTATTTTACCATTAATTCCGTGGAAATTCACCAAAATATCATGGTTAATTCTTCTTAACCTTTCTTAACTTACACTAATCACTTTATCTTATTTCTAAGCTAATCCGCATGATTATCATAATTAATCATGATTAATTAACCTTAATCATTTACTAATTACACTTTAATCACACACTTAGTCACTAATCTACAAGTGATACATGTCAATACCTCATTGGTTGTCCAATTTTATCAAATGGACATATACATCAATGTATTAGAAACATTTCTTCTTTTATACACTTCTCCAGTTCCCACTCTAAAGTCCCATTTAAAGACCTTTTCCAAAATAGTGCAGTTTTAAACTTATCTAACTTCAAACATGCATAACTTCTATTGCATACATCCAAAACCCTTCAATCCAAAGCCAAACACTTCATTTTTGTGTCTATGTTATGTCCTTAAAATGGTATGAATTTAGAATCTCCATAACCTATCCAATTACCAAACAGTGACTATGCTCATTTATAGCACATTTATCACTTTTGTGCAAAAATTCATATCTTAATGAACATACATCCAATTGATCAAATTTCATCACCATTATATAGTCCAATGTATCTACTATTATACCTATTTTTAGTTTGAAAAAAAAACCTCAATTGGTTAGTCAATTTTTCTTCAAAGTCATTTCATGACTTATTATCACTTGATCACATTTAATCATATTAAACATGACTGTTAATGCTAATCCTTAATCTGGATCATCACAAGGAGAAATTCTCAGGGCAGGCCTATGAAAAGGGGGGACTGATTATTTCTTCGGCTAGGAGGAGTAAGGCATCATCGACAGTGTTATTCTCATTTCTCACTCTTTTGCAAAAGTATTGTTTGATACCAAGTAGATACACTTCTTTATTTCCTCTATTTTGTGTATATTTTGGGTTTGTTAGTGAAGAAGATGAAATCTGCATTGGTTCCTAGCACTCCCCTAGTTGTTCAGAGTGGAGTGTCCTCTTTGTGTAGACTAGTCTATGTAGTCATCAATGATTGTAAGTTTTCTGCAAACTTCTTTGTGTTGTCAATGAGTTAGTTTGATGTGATTTTAGGCATGGACTAGCTGAGAAAACATAGAGCGACCATAGAGTGTCACCTGAAGAGGGTGACAATCATTTCAAAAAATGGACAAGTTGTTGTTTACCATAATGGTCCTAGTGCGGTGACAAGCAACTCTATTTTTAGGGCTTGTCTGGGTACCTGCGGTGGATTAGAGTATTACGGGAGTCTTTCGTTAGTTGATATTTGTAACGCCCTGCGTCAATTTCTTCCTTAACTTTTTCCCTTTTTAATTACCGTGTAAAAATTTTTCTTTTTATTCATTGAAAACAAGCGAGAATAAAACTTAAGGCGAGTGTGGAAATCTAAGGTGCATAATTAAATCAGAGTAGAAGCGGAAACATAAGATGCGTCAGTTAAAATTAGAGTTCATAGCGGAAATATAACTGAGTTTAAAATACGTTTGAAGGTTAGGGTAAGAGTTAAAAGTTTACAAAGCAGTGTCCTTTTTCAAACCATTTCAAAATAGTGTTTTCTTTCCTTCTTCCCATAATCATCTCAGTTCGATTCAGCAAGATAACCTGTAGGCTCAACAAGAAATGCATCCTCCTCTGCTCCTGGAATTATTACTTCTTTACCATTTCCCACACCACAAGTAAACAGTGAGCCTAAAGACCCAGTAAGGAAAGGAGTATGTAGTATGATGTATGCCTCTAACTCATTATTTTTGGAATGGGTGCCTCCCTAAACTATTCTTTTCTTTACGTTTCATTAGTTCATTTGTTACTCGTACGTCGAGTTGGGAGATGAAGGAATCTGTGTTGGAGGGAATAGTCTCTTGTCAGCTTCTAACCACCTAGGGTAGCCAGACTCCCGAAACTCGACAAGGGAAGGGCATAATTGTCTAGACTATCTGATTAGATCTGAACTACCCCTCCATCCCCCACTCCCCTTTTTCCTTTCTTTCCATTCATTTTTGTTTATCCGTTTTCCTCACATAAATGCTTATGAGTACCACCCCAGACGTGGCATTTCCTACTTGTTTCTATTATCATGATGAATGTCTATGCAATACTACAATCATGATTACAATTCAATCTAATAGGAAATAACAATGAATAAAACAACGAAATAACATGTTCTAAATTTACATAATATAACAGCAAAGAAAATGGCAAATTTAACATGCTGTTAAGCTGAAGGTTAAATGGTAAATTGCAACGAGATACTCAAAAGAATTAAGCATGCTAGACAATAGTACGATGACATGAAATAAGCATGGATATAAGGAGTAAATGGAGACATGCTTAGTAAATCAATAAGTTGATGGCATGAATTGAACACATCCAAATGAACAGAGACAGGGTACATTCGAACAAATAAAGACATGATTTAATGGCATTATCATCAATTAGAGCTAACAACCTATTTTATAGTTTTAGAAAATTTAACAAGTTATATTAGAGGTTGATTACGCATGGTCATATCAAAGCAAATAGCAGCTTCTATGTAGCACAATGATTATATAGCACTATCATCGATGGGGTCTACCATAGCAGCAAGCAAGATAATGTACAACACACCCAACAAAACAGAATCACTACCAGTGAAGTAACTCACAGCTCATGCATACTTAACATAACTTAGAATAATCTTCAGTTCATCATTCTGTATCATAGAACTAGATGTTAGAGACCATAATCTTAGCAGGAAGCATTATCAATTTATCTATTAGACAAAGCATTGATTTGCAGTAAAGGAAACACAGAATATTAAGAAGAAAAAAAACAGACACTACTTGTGGGTAGGGCCTCTACAGGCCAACGACTCTACCTAATCCTTACCTCAGTTTCTATTCGTTGAAGAAATTACTAAAAGAAAAGTAGCAGCGAGTCCAGCTCAACCCGTCACGTTCCTCAACGTACGAACCTCACACATAACACTCACCTTCTTCACAGAACACTCACACACTCTCTAGAGAACTCACTCACGCATGGAGAAGAAAACATAGATGATAGTAGGGGAGGCTCTTCTAGACACTTAAAGATGAAGCCTTACATGGAAGGGACAGTCGCTCATCAAATGAGATAGTGAGGGTGTCCAATCGTTGGGGGAGGTACTCCTTTGTCGATTAAATGGCTTTTTAATGCCTAAATGAAAAAATAACCTAATCTTTAAAACATATTTTCTCGCAGATTTGAGCATTTTCGGAGGAGGGAAGGTGTCTGCGCCTCATCCGCGTTTGTCTGAAATCTACATTTCCCTACCAGAGTTGTGTTTTTGGACAAAGGAAGACATCTGTGCCTTCATCTGCATGAGTTCAAAAAGTCCCAAAATTTGGACAGATTCAAACTCTCCTCGTCCGCCATCATCCGCGGGTTGTCCCGACTCATCCGAATTTTTGCGTTATAGACAGAGGATGGCCTCGGATGTGAAACCTCATCCTGCATCATCCCAAAACGCTGGGGATGACTTGAGATGCATTTTCGGACACCACTCCAAGTCTAGAGTAATCCACCTGCATCCGAAATCCTCAAATACACACTTTCCATCAAAATTTTTTACTTAATTCATTCTTTAATATTTTCCCCATAATCACACGGCATAAACCAACACGTACCATCCCATGACATAATGTATTAATTACTTCAAAATTCATTACATCAATTAAATGGGAGAAATATTATCGGGGTATTACAATATTGATGGTGATAGTTCTGGCTAGGACATGAATATTTTGGTTTGGAGAGAGTTTCCAAATATGTTTTATGATGAGTTGTTAGGGTTGCCTTCAGACTGGGAGGTTGACTTCCATAACGATTTAGTATTGGGTGCTACCCCAAGTTTTAATTCTCGAATATAAGATGGATGAGCTAATGGAGTGAGAGTTTATCCATTAGAGCATTTCATCTTAGGTGCTCTGGTCCTGTTTGCTAAAAAAGTTGATGGTTCTCTAAGACTTTGCATTGATTATTGAAAGTTAAACTGGGTTACCATGAAGAGCAAGTGTTCGTTGCCGAGGATCGATGAGTTGCTCGACTATCTTAGTGGGTTCCAATATTTTTCTAAGATCGATTTAAGGTTTGTGTATCATCGGATGAAGAACCGTGAGGAAGATATCCAAAAGACAACTTTTAGAATGAGATACGGGCATTTTGAGTTCCTGGTCTTACCTTATGGTTAGACCAATGCTCCAGCTGCCTTCATGAACCTTATGAACTGAGTTTTCGAATCATATTTGGATCAGTTTGTTGTCTTTTTCTTTGATGACATTTTGGTGTATTCTAGATTTTGGGGTGAGCATAGGGAACATCTTCGAATCGCGTTGTAGACCCAAAAATGTAATACCAGACAATATTTGCCTTATATATGCGATGTAATTACATTGCGTGATGGTGTGTGTTAAATTATAACATGTATATATTGTAATACCCTGACTTTTTATATCGGAGTTTAAAAATGATAAATTGGAAAAGGAGTTGGGAGTGTACAAATTAGTTGAATAATTATTGGGGTATTACCGGGGAAGGATTTGTTAGATTATAATTTATGGGAGTTTATTGGATGATAATTATGTCATGTTGCGTGAAGGTACGTATTAATTTATGCTTAAAAAGTATAGGGTCAATATTAGAAAATAATCTAAAGTGAGAAATTTTAAGGAAAACCGTGTACAGGTGAGTTTTCAGACGTATCTTATATTGTCCGAAATCTAGTGCGGACGGTGTGGACGTTGTTGAATTGAATCTGTACAATTTTGGGACAATTCGAATGATAGCGGACAACTGCAGACGATGAAGTCTAGCGTCCGATTTGACTCTGGACAAATCCTGAACACTTTCGGATGCTGTGGACGCTACGTACGGACGCGAAACCGCGTCCGAATGTTGCCTGCGGACGGTACAGACTAAGGCTGGGGATGCATTTTCTCATCCCAAATCATGTTTCGGACGGATGTGGACGACGCTGCAGAAGACCCGACTCGTCTGAGTTGTCGGGAATTTCTGAGAAACCCACTTTAAAATTGTCTCTCTCTTCCGATTTTTTGCTAAAATCAACAATCTCTCTCTTTCCAGACCTCCCTGGAGACGTCCAGGCCTCTCCCATAGGATTGGAAGGCTTTCCACATGCCTCTTCCTCTATGGACCTCCACTTGTTGGTTTGTGTGTTTCTCTTGTAGCTACAGCTTATCCCCTATAGCAGCTTAATCCTCTCCATCGTCTATATTAGGTAAGCCCTCCCCTATGTGTTGTATTCTCTGAGGACGTGAATGAGTGTTGGAGTGTTGTCTTGCTATGGAATTTTTAGTAAGTTGTGAGTCAAGTGAAAGAGTGGTTGACATTGGAGTGAGTCCTGTGGTAGGATTCTTCATCCGTGAAGTGCAGTAGAGGTAAGTCTTGATTTGAGAATTTACAGATTATGGTTGTAGACCTTCCATAGTTTGGGTCAAATTGGTTTTGTGGATTTAATCTAATACTTCCCCTGATTAGGAAACGTGTGAGGGATTGGTTAATTGGGAAAACTTTCTCTTTGGTTGTTGTCTTGGCTGTGGTTGGGTTTTCGATTTTTGGCTGGAAAAAGTAAGGTAAGAATTGGAATTGTTTTGGCGTAAGAAGGCCCTACATTACGGGTTTGGATGCTTGATTTTGGTATTGAAATTCGTTGGATTGCTGGAAACTGAAATTGTGATGCTGTTGTCTAAACTATGCACGTGTGATTCCTTAAATTGCCTAGGTTCTGAACTATTTTTAAGTGGCAAATACCATCTTGGTTGCAAGTGATATGTATGGCTGTCCATACTAAGTGTTGTTATGCTTTAATTGAACTTATGGTCAATATTGGATAGTTGTCAATGTTAACCATTGAGTTATTGGATTTAGGTGATTTTGGAGAATTTGATGTAGTAAAACCATGCTTAGAAATTTTGTTGGACCCAACATTGGAAATTGAGCTACTGTGAATTTTAGACTGAACATTATGACTCACATTCAACGACTTAATGGGATAGTTGATAATAAAGGAAATCGAAACCAGTTTTTAGTTGAATCTGGTTATAGATTGCCTTGCTTGTACCACTTAATAATCAACTTGAAATCTTATTTGTTACTTTAAATGCTCAATTAGAACCTGGATAGTTAAATAAATAAATTCTGTGCCTTAAGATGAACTTCCATGTGAAATTGTGATTTATTGATGAACATTCTTGAACTTTAAGGAGGTTGTTGATCCGGTTGGTAAGAAAGGTTGTCGCAAAGGTAGAGATTTTATACTATAGGGAAAATGACAAATCAACCATCGTACTTTGTGATCAATGACAAGTCAACCACTAAAGTATTTTTACTAACAATTTAACCACTGAACTATAAAAAAAATCGCTACAAACATCGCTGTCACGTTTGCCGTTAAACGTATTGATTTCGTTCTATGGCAGAACATTACATGATCTTACGCAGAATGACAATTTAAAAATTAATGTTCTAGCACAAACGTTCTGCGGCAGAACATGTCACATTCTATCGCAGAACGTCAATATTTATTAAAAATGATAACGTTCCATGGCGGAATGTGACACGTTCCACCACGGAACATCAATTTTCCGCCGCGGAACGTCGACTTCTACCATGGAACATTATAATCATCTGCCTTGTATAACTTCACACTACACTCATTGCGATTTTCTCAATGATTTTTTCATCAATGAGCAAATCCTAGAAAATTCTAAGAGCTAAAGTGTATCGTATTTTGCCAAAGTTAAAGCATTTGTTGAACACCAATGGCGTCTAGGAGTGATGAGAAATTTGTTAACTTCCCATTTGAAGTGGGGCCCACTTCCTCAGTTTTGGCAAATGAGGTACATGCAATTGGAGACAAAGCAGCTATAGTGGTGCATTCCATCGTGGCAATTGTAGACAAGGAGGACCTTTGTTCATTATGTGAATCCAATGATGAAAACATGGACATGGCCAAGAGTAAGCCTCGACGACCACCACAAGTAGAATGCACGTTTGCTGGTATGGGACTTCGCAAGAAGTACACTTCATTGAATAAAATTAGAGAAAAAATCATCGAGCATGCATTGAAGAATGGTTACGGGATAAAATTCACCCATAGTGACTCTCGTCGAATGAGGGTTGCTTGCCAGGAAGAATGCACATGACAGATGCATTTCTAAACAATACAAGGTGAAATGTTGTATCAAATAAAGTGTTATAATGACATTCACACTTGCTTGAGAAAGATGAAAAGTCTCCATGCCTATGCTAAATGGGTGGCAAAGCATTATTTGGATAGATTTAAAAGTTAGGGTGACTGAGACCTTCCATCCATAATTGAGAGAGTCATGAAGGATTTTAACGTCAACATCACACCTAACCTTTCTAGAAGAGCAATAAATGTGGCAAAAACAAATGAATGAAGAGGATGGTAATAAGCAATACAAGCTCATATGGACCTATGCCATGGAGATTTAGAGGTCTAATCCTGGAAGCTCTCTGTGTTGAAGCACCTCAAAGCCCGATCACTCAGGCCCGAGCAAAGAAGATCATTAACCTACTAAATAAATATTATTTTTCAGGTGATCTCACATTAGAGGAGCTTAGGCTTGAAGACAAAGAAATACCAATTCATTTACTCACTTGGATTGATGATGCATACTCTCGGCTTGTCCACAACACCCGTAGCCATTTTAAAGATCAAAGCTCCGAAGCTAAGTTAGACCTTTTAGTTTGAAAATATGTTCTTTTTATGTTTTCACATGTTCTTTAGATTTATATTTTTGTTGGAATTACTAGATTATTGGTTTGTTTGATTAGAATTAGGGTGAATATTATGGTTGGTTTATTTTGAGGTCTCAGCTTGCTTGTGAGCCGATTCCTCTTGTCCATTTATTGCTTTGAGGGATTTTTTTATGTAATTTTCCATTTGGGCATCCCTTAAGGAGGTATTTAGCTTTCCTTAAGGACTGTAAACTCACTTTTGAAGACCAAATAGTTGTTGCTAAAAATGTTTTGTGGAGTTCTCTCCCGAAACCCCACAGAGTTCTTGTCCAGGCTAAACCTGAAAACTCGTCTTCAACAATTCTCTTCCTCACGTTCTGCCATTCTTGGGAGGTGGAGTCTTATACTGGGTCTTCCAATACTTCCTTAGAAGTATTATTCTAGAGAAGAGACCCAGAAGATTGTTGGAACACGAGCTGGAGTGGCTTTAGTAAAAAGAGTCCATCGAAGTCGCTATTCCGGGTTTAAGGAATTAGCGGACCAACAATAAGTTCATTGTTGTTTGATTTGTTCCACTTCAAATTTGGTTCTGTATTTTTTGAGGGCCTGACCTCCTCTGTATTGTGGTGAATTGGAAATAATTTTGATGAATTTGGAATCGAACTCTGGATTTTATGCGTTGTTGATTGAAACTCATTGAAACTTTTTTTGTTGGAATCATTTCAGGACAAAGTATTGTTGCATGCATATCTTTTGTTCCCTGATGTTTTTAACTATCCAATTTGGACTGAAGCTATTTCTTTGGCATTCCTTGAATCCCTGCAAAATTGGAATCAATTGGATCTCTGAACTGAAAGATATATCATTTTTAAATACTCTTTCTAGGCAGCATTTTACTTTATACATAACTCCATGCTCACTACCATTCCGAGTGTACTTTTTCAGGACAACGTTTCTCTTGGTGATTACTAGTTGGCCTCCAAAATTGAAAGGCTTAACCTTTATGCACAGTGAGTTATAATCATTGCAAAATTGAGTGTTTGTATTGTTTGTGTTGAATCTTTTTCTGGATAGTGTAGTGCTTATTGTATAATTTTCTTTCCCTTGTGATTTTGATCGTGAATTTTGAGGTGAAGCTTTTTCCTTGTTAGTTCCTTATACCCTGCAAATTTGAGAGTAATTGGCTGAATGCATTGGGAGTTATCATCAATTCAATTTCAGCGATCTATTTTTGGTATTAGCCGATTAGCCCGTTGCCTTGTTGTGAATTCTTGCACCCCGTGGTGCATCACGTGTTCAGCTAGAGATGTATACATTTAAAATAATGTATATGTGTTTGACTGTATGTAAGATGGGGCTGTTGAACTGTGGTAGACCGGTTATTTGTTTGGATGGTTGCCACTTGAAGGGAGCGACTCTGGGCCACCTTCTCACTGTTGTCAGCATCGACGGGAACGATAGATTTTATTTGATTGCTGTAGCAGTGGTTGAAGCAAAAAATAGGGATTCTTCGAGCTGATTTTTGGAATTGTTGCTCAAGGATCTCAACACCCCATCTTGTAATGGTGGACAATCATTTCTGATCGACAAAAGGTGAAGTTTATTACTTTTGTCATCTCTATTTATGTTATTCGTTGTGTACCAATATTTGACTCATACTGTTATTTTTTGTAGGGGCTGCTGCCAGCTATCAAACACTTCGCAGGGCAAGTGGAACATCATTTTTGCATCTGACACCTATATGCAAATTATCAAAAAAAAAATTAAAGGCAAGTTGTTCAAGGATGCAATGTGGGCCGCTTCTAGAGCCATAATATCAGCGCACTTTGAGAGAGAGATGGCGAAGATTTTTTTGATTGACTTGCCAGCCCACGCATATCTACGAGGAATAGATGCAAGTTTCTTGGCCAAACATGCATTCAGCTCCATCCCAAAGTGCGACATCAGCCTCAAAACTTGACTGAGTCCTTCAATGTCTGCATCCTACTAGCCCGAGACAAATAGATTCTCAATATGTTCGAGTAAGAATGGGCATCATGGTAAGGATCGTTAAAAAGTACAAAAAGATTACACACTCGATGGACCTTTTGTGTCTACATGTCAAGAATCGGCTTGCCATACTATAATGTACAGGTCGTATAGTTTTCAAGCGCTGCCCAGTTTGAGGTGAGCAACATTAACAAACAATATGTTGTCGATTTGGACAGGCATACTTGTAACTGTTATCGGTGGGAGTTGACAAGCATCCCGTGTGTCCATGTAGTCCCGTGTATGCAATTTATGAGGAGATCTCCTGAGAACTTTATGAGTGCTACCACCGGGTAACATACATCATGATGTACTCCCACTTTGTTTGCCCGATCAGTGGACAAATGTTGTGGCCTATTGTGATGGATCATGATCCAATTATGCCATCGCCATTTAAGAGACATCCCGAAAGGCCACGAAAATGAAGAATAAGGGAAGTTGAAGAGGACTCAAGCTGGACAGCGCTGCTCAGGAGACATCTGAACATTACGTATGGCCTCTGTGGGGGCGTGGGGCACAATTCTTGCACGTGTGAAGGTGGAGGCCCAAAGTCTAGTGCATGTGGTGGCCATAGGTCCAGAGGTAGAGGCAGCAGAGGAAGCTCTCAGGGCACATTTTTGGATTTTACAGTTCTCGATAGAGTTTCTGAGACAGTTCCCAACATAGATCCTAAGAAAGTTCCCAACATAGTTGCCGAGACGTAGGTGAGCACATTATTAAGTTTACGTTTCCAAGTGTTATTTTAACTATGCTAATTTTATTTGCAATGTGTTATATAGGAGTATGATTCGCAGGGTCCACAAAGACAAATGTGGACTTTAACCTTTCTTGATTAGATTTGGCATTGCTTTGAAATACGTGAGATTATGGTGGGCAAAAATATTATTATAGACGACAACACTCAATCTAAATGACTATTAACTATGTGTCAAAAAACTAGATATACATCATCTACAACAATTTATTTGAGGTAGATAATTGGATATTCCTTGATGTGGTTAGATAATGACAAGTTTCTTCATCAAATCCTATTTCAGCTATTTAAGATTGTTGGTGGGAGAAGATATAGGAAGAAGTTAAATGAACGACAAGTTATTGCTGTATCTTAACAACTTGAGACACACTGATCCTTAGTGCACATGTACATTCTATGCTTGTAATAATGGAAATGATAATTTTGTTTGTGTTTGTAATGCACATATGCATGATATGGTAATAATTTTATTGATAAATTAGTTTGCGTTTGTAATACACATGTACATGATATGGTTGTAATGGAATTGATAATTTTGTTGTTGATGGTGAATGGAAATTGATTATAATGAAAATGTAAAATTAGTAACTTTTCCCCAAGCCAACCGATCGATCAACCTTTCCATATTGATTGACTACCCTTCATCTCTCGTCAACAAAATTTTGAATCTGTATTTTAGTCGTTCGACTGCCTTCACCTTTTGATCGACTGCATTTCAATTTTTTTGAATCTGTGAAGGCTACGAACGACCACAATTCAAAGGGTGATTGACCATGCATAGCCGAGTTTGACCACACAGAATCAAAGTCAGCATCCACGTCGGCGTTCCGTTGCGAAAAGTTCAAATTCTGCCATGGAAAGTTGGCATTTCGTAGAGGAATGACATACATTCCGCAGCGAAATGACGTGTTTCCACAGCAAAATGTCAACTTTCCACGGAGGAATGTCAGCATTCCTCTGCCTTGCATATTTCGGTGTTATGCATTGGTTGCTTAAATTATTATAATGAATATGTTAATTGTTTGTTGATGATGAATGAAATGGTTTAAGTCAAAGGTTTTGTTTGAAGAAATGAAAATTTTGCAAGAGTTTCCCTTGTTTTAGTCTATCTCCCATGTTGCATTATCAAAACCAAAAATTCAAACAAATATTTTCCAAACAGATATTTTACAAACATATATTATCCAAGTAAACTAAAACAAAATATAAAGATCAACATATATTATCCACATATTATCTCAGTATCCCTACACATCTCAACTACACTAAGTCACCTTCTGTAACATCCCGATTTTTTTTATTTTCTTGAAAATCGTAAGAAATTTAAAAATTTTCTTTTATAATATCAGAGTAAACCTATTCTTTTAAAACCGAGTGTTAAATTCATTTCTTGAAATCCTTTTTCCCATTTAGGAAATAATAGCATCGAAATAACTTTCATTTATAAAATCATTTTTCTTGAAATATAGCAAAAGCATTAAATAAAACAATTAAACTGTTTATTTATTATTTACAAAACCATTTACTCTTTAGCCTAGCCAGCCACATGATCTGCTACGTATAAATCCTTCATAAACTGCTGTGTATATTGATTGTTTACTTTCCAGCATATGCCTACATCGCAAGACAGTAAGTGATAAGCCTAATTCCTAGTAAGTGATAGGAATAAAAAAACTGTATAATGCTCATGCTATGCTATTTTCAAAACCATATGCACTTTTGTTTTCTATTTTCCATTTACATTTATATTTCAGTCTGTCCCGGTCTTTGTCCAGGGACTTAAGTCTTATCAGTCTATCCCGGTCTTTGTCTATGGATTTCACAATTGGTATGGCAGCAATGGCTTGCTCCGAAAGCTTAGCTAGTGGACAACGACTTTCTCCGAAAGCCCACTAGCGACTGTGTCCTGGTCTTTGTCCATGGACTTAAACAGTCTCACGCATACCATTTGCCTTGTATTAAGTCTTTTATATTTATTCTATTTTAGTCGGATCAAGGGATAATCCTATAGCCCAAATGATGGTCATTCGCTTCGGGTGATCAGCCTTCCATGACTACTGTACACTTAATATGTATGAACATCCATTAAACCACCTTTTAAAAACTATGCGTGTAAAATCATTTTCATATCTTTTTAAACCATGATGCATGATGCTCGTGAATACCTGTAGTATAAAATCTCTAAGCATGCTCATCTATTAAATATATCATTAAAAGAACCTAATTCTAATAAACATCTAACAACCAATAGCACAGTATACGAAACATGCTCAATTTCTAGTAAAGTAGTAAACAACCAAAATATTCTATGAAAGCAGTAAACAGTTAGCATACAACCCCTAAGTCTTTGCGATGTAGGGTCTGAAGAGCAAAATACATGCATATCAACTTATTTGTGGTCCTTAGCATGTTTCTTTATCCTTTTCCCGTTTAATACCTTCAAAATAATTATCGTTTATTTATTAATATATTTATCCATTATAAACCCAAACTTTGATACAGCTAATTCCTTATTTATTAATTACCATTTATCGTATATCTTGTTTATTAATTACTTCTTATCATATTTCTATTTATTACTTTTTACTGTATGTCTATGTAGTATTATTTCCCGTATTTATATTTATTACTAATTGTCACTTAACAACTTTCTATTTGTTTATCTTTCTTAATTTCATGTTTACTAAACATATATATTTCATTTACACATTTTTTTCCTTTTTATACATTCATTATTTTCTTACATACGTTTTTAACAACAACGAGATAATAATAGTGTGATAGTACTAATAATAATAATAGTGAAACTAATATTTATTCACTAATTATCAGGATAGGAATATTACCAAAATAATCCAAGAGCTACCGCGTAACAGCTCTTGATTCCCGAGTAACTCCTCCTCCACACTTTCACCCTCAAATATCTGAGACCCGACAACAATACAGAATGTTCACAGGACACCTTGGAGATTCAAATGGATTAAGAGTTTGACCCGTTATCTATGGAGAGATAAGAACCGAAACTACCAAAGAAAGGAGTTTGACCCAAACTACACTTGTTAGTTGAACCAAAGCTATCAACTTTAATCTCTTAAAACAAACAATTGAAGAAGATGAAGAAGATCAAGTCTTCAAAGAAAACTCAAGAATAGAACCACTCTCTAGGGAAAAATGCTCTCAAGTTTCAAGTTGTAAGTTGTGATTTACATTGAAGGCTTGTCGATCTATTTATAGGCAACTCAAGGGAACATGGAGACATTATAAAATTACATAAATTATGCAAAAGAATGCAAAAATTCAATGTTAGGTGAAGGTTTTCCGTGGTGGCATGTGGGAGGCGGCATTGGGAGCGCAGTCAAGGCAGCTGGCGCAGCAGTCAACCTTGGCTGGCGCATGGTCAAGGAAGGCAGGCGCGGTGTCGGGTGGCGGGCGCGTGTCGGTGGGTACGCTGTCGAGTAGTGTGTGTGTGTGTCGGCAGGCGCTCTATCAGACGACTGTCTGGGTGGTGCGCCATTGACTTTTAGGCGGCGTGCCTAGTGGGCCTAGGGCTTAGGCTGCTTCGGTTCATCTTTGATTTTATCCCTTTTCTATTTAATCCATTCCTTCCTTGGGCCTCCATTAGACCCTCATCAATCCCTAACACCACCATGGGCCATGACTTTCCATTTAATGGATCTTTAACTTGGCCTTCATAGATTAAAACATGTATGTTTTTGTCCCTCTTATTTGTTATGGATCCTTTCATTGGTCTTCTCATATTTTGTAATGTATCAATCTGGGTATAACATCTAGATTTATTTTTGAGATATTACACCTTCTTGCGAGATTTCTTCTGCAAATCTGTGATCGCAAATGACAACTGCAGGTCCAAGTATACGTTAGACGTTTTGGCGAATAACAGAATCATATCAGGTACATTATCGTGATGGTGGAAGTTGGCCTTCTTGCAATCTTTGATCATCCCTAACTCCTCACTTGTACATTGAAAGATATCGTACAGACCGAAATGCAAAGCGAAAAATCAGTATGTAAGCCGAAAGCAATATGAATTTACACAAGGAAAAAGATATACCACTCTTTGTCCATTGGCGCTACAACGATCACAATTGCTTCAAGCATCAACAGTTGGTAAGGGTAGTGAGTGTGCAGGTCAACGAATGACATAAAACAAGGTTGCTTTGGGTGCGACGGAAATGTAAAGGAAGTATGCATTAGAACTGTTGAAACATGAACAACAAATCGAAAAAGCAAGATGTTTACTTACGTGAATCCACCCTAATGTTAGTATCAATTTTTTAAATTAAACCTCAAAGTATTCTTCTTTGTTCGACGCATAGCACTTCATATAAAGAACACAAAGCAATGATGAAGACTAAGATAACATCTTCTGAACTAATTAATATAACAAAATGTAATCTCACAGTGACTTTCGTCCTTTCTTACTTCGGAAAGATGATCTCAGTGATGTGGTACTCATCCCAGACCTGAAATGTAATGGAATATTGTAAATAGGCAGTCTAAAATGCATAATGATAAAAAATGAAAAAGCATACCAAATTTCTGAAAGAATTATGTACATCTCCAAGTTCTTCTGGCTATTTGCATGAACATAAGTTGAAAAAAGATCCATCAGTTGACTTGCTATAAAAAAGCATTGACAAGTTACCATCATATTAATAAGGCATAAATAAGTGCAAACACATAGATAACCAAATCAAAGACGTACCACATGCACAGTTTTATGTGGCAGAGGTTGCTATCCATCCTACGTGGCTATTGATGGAGGAATGAGAGTAACTATCTCTTACACCTTGGCAAGCATGGCAAGAGGAGAAGGTTGGCCTCTTAGAGCAATGGTGTTGCAAATTTGAGCCACGTTATTACGTCACATACAAATAAAATTAAGTTAATAATTGACTTTGCATAAAAAATAAATAACTTATAAGTAGTCTGTGGCTTCATTTGCTGAAGAGGATGATGGAGAGGCCGCTAGAGAGGCTGTGGGAGGGGCTGTTGTAGGAGTTGCTCGAGAGGCTGCTAGAGAGGATGGTGGATGGGCTGCTCGCTGCACCATTATCTGTAATTAGGCTAACATCTCATGATGGTGTATCTCATGATGGTGCTCCTATGCTTGCTTCTCCATTTTTTGTATTTGGAACAGCCCCATTTGATGTTGTTCCTCCATTTTTTTTCATTTGGAGTAGCCTCATTTGATAGTGTTCCACCATTATTTGTATTATATGCAGTTCTATTTGATGGAGCTCCTCCATTCGGACAAATCGGTCCTCCATCCGGACAACACCGAAAGATGTCACTCCTCCACTTGTTCCTCCATCCTTTTCATCCAATCGACAATCTCCTAAGGCATCGACGTAAAATGAGATGACTAAGAAAGGGGTGGAGCCATCAGCTAGGGAGTATCATCCTCCATGTGCTGTAAAGGCGATGATGGAGGCTATCCCTCTGAGGGGGCTGGAGGCTGTTCCTCCCATGGGGCTAGAGGCTGTACAAATGAGGGGGGCTCTTGGATGGAGTATTGCATACCCATAACCCTTCAACTTTGCTAATCCCCATTCGGTCCACTTTCAATTTTTTGTGGATATCGGTGGCCTTCTCTTCGATTCAAGGCTCCTCATCTGAGATCGGTACCTATTAATGCTCAACAATCCTCTAAATGAGCCAATTGAATGGCAGACTCTGGGCTGGGTTGTTTAGCACCTCATACATGTGACTTAAAATCACATAGCCGATGTCCACTTTCTTTCTGGTGAACACCTTCTCCTGCAAATAGAGACCCATGCAGCTAATATGGTCTCGATGTCCATCCCAAGGCAAGATGTGTGTGTCATGATGGTGTGGATCACTCGGGCTATGAAATTCAAGTCATTCAACTTTGGCTTCTTGTACGCTCCAATCTCGGGATCACGGTATAACAATTTAAGCATTGATAGACCTTCTCCTAGTCTAATGAAAGGTAGCTCCCCAGACACGTGGTAATAGTGATTGCTTGGTTCCTCCATCGAACATCCAAGCAGCACATTAGTATCATTGGGAGTCAGCCTCAACTCCCATCCAAACATGTAAGTTTGGACCTCTAATGGTTGGTGGACAGTTCCAAATTGGCATAAAAAAGTTTGACAATCTGTTCACAATAACTTCCACCAAATCTACATAACCCAGCTAAGCTAGCCCCCTTAAACAATTCTTCAATTTAATATCCATCTAATGACTTAAAGTCTACTCTTCTAGAAATAATAATTGAACGGTGTATAACATCGGCTTCATACAATTCATTGGCATTAGCTATCCTGAAGAGTGGGGAGTGTAATCTCACTGTAACGAGTTGAAAACGAACAATGCACCTGCTGTTGGTCATTGTTAAGGTTGAGGTTGAGGTTGAGGTTGTGCTTCAACCTTGGCTTATGTAATAGGAGCTACCATAGGTCCTCCAACGTCGACCGCTGCTGCTCCAACTTGAACATGGTTGTTGCACCTTCGACCATGGGTGCTCCACCTTGAACCACAATTGGTACATTGCGGTGCAACTGACCGATGAACTCAGTTGCAAGCTGACGACGTTCATAGGCATAACTTGTCGTTTCTACCTGTGGTTGCGGCTGAGGCTGCAACAGACCACCCTTTCACTTTAGCGTCAATTTCTTTGCCCTAGAATCCATTGGAATTGATGAAATAGTGAGGAACAAAGATTTGAGAGTTTGAATGTTCACTGAGAATTTGATGGTTCGCGGTGAACTTGTTGGAGCGCATAGTCGAGTCTTATATACTAGGGCACATGAAAGCAGAACGACGCACAACATTCTACCATGGAACATCGTCATTCTACGTCGTAACGTCGTAATTTTTTATAAATATTGACATTCTGTTGAGGAAGACACTTGCTGCTATGGAATGTAAGTATTATAACATTAATTTTTAAAATTTTGTTTCAAGGTGGATCGTGTAGTGTTCTGCCGCAAAAAAAAAACCAATACGTTTAATGGTAAACATGACAGCAATGTTTACGATAACTTTTTTCATAGTTCAGTGGTTAATTTGTCAGTGAAAATACTTTACTAGTTGACTTGTCATTGATCACAAAGTACAATGGTTGATTTGTTAATTTCCTTATACTTTTTTGCATTACATCACAACATGGTTTTAAAAACCTTATTTTTTGGGTTGCTACGTATGAAAACTCAATGGGGACTTTTCAACAAGACATCAGTTTTTATGCTACATATATATATGTGAGTTTTACACATTTACCTTCACATGCATGATATTTCATTGATTGTTCTTTTACGGATACAGGAGGATGAATACTTTTGATAATTTGAATGGTCACAATGTCAAAGTATCACGAGACTATCACGATACATCTTTTAGTGCATGAAGATGTTTTCTTTTGTTTGTGCCTTGGGTTTCAAATCCCTTAATCTAACTAGGGTGTGTTTATTTTAGGTTGTGTTATGGTTGATTAGTTCACTAGCAACACTATGGTGCAGCTTGATTTTTGTATTGCCTTCACAAATCTTCCTCCAGACTCAGGAGGTGTTACCAACTTCAAACTGCTACATTTCTATGTGATTGTATTAGAGGAGTCCTTGAGCAACCCTCATTTTTCACAAATCATTGTTTTAAATTTGTGACATACGATGTAGGCTTATTTTACTAGAGCTAGCTAGGTATCCAACAATGTTTTGATGATTACCTCATTGGTGGCTCGTGGAGCCTTTTTTGCTAAAGTGGCGAAGAATGTTTTAAAATGATTATAAACTCATGCATGATAACAATATTTGGATTCATCATAGTTTTGACGTGAAAAGGTAAAACTAATTTTACATGTATTATATTTTAATTTGCCTGCTATGTTAGTCACTCACCCCAACGACCTCATCTATTCTAGGTAAAGGCAAGGGTAGCCAGGAGTAGCTGATTTGTGGTTGACTTGCCTTTTCCTCCCTTTAAATTTTTCTTGCATTATTTCTCCAGGTATGGATTTATTGAAATTTAGGTCTATATAATGATGTTTGAGCTTTTGGATTTGATGCGCCATGTTTAATATATTTATGCTATTATTTCTTGTAATCGCTGTATGAACCTTGACTCATTTCGCGTGAGCTATGACTTTGATTTGTATTCAACTCTTTTGTTACAAACCAAGCCTTAGGCCGGACAATTAGGTCGCTCAACCTGGCGTTTCTATTAGGTCGCTCAACACGACGTCCTCATTGGCCCCACTTTCGGTTGTACTTTGGCTCTGTTACCATTTGTAACATCTCCAATCCTCCTAGTACAATATCGTCTACTTTGGGTTGAAATTCACACGGTTTGTTATTGGGTTTAACCTAAAATGCATTGTACTAGGTATAGAGGAGAACCTATTTTTCACTCTCCCAAGCGATGTGAGATCGTGCACTCCCACTGATATGAGTCAAACCCTCACATGGGTAATCCTCACCTTCATAGGGCGGGCTGCCACACTCTCCTTTTGACATTTGGTATGACAAATGTTATTGTACAATGGTTTTCTTCTCTTCTTAGTTGTTTGCCCAGTTCTCCTTTGTTAATTTGGATTACTTTTCCTTTCTCTTATGTTAGTAGTGTGTCTCTTGTGTGCAACTAACCCTCTTCTTATTGGTACTTCTCTTCTTAGTTTTCACGTTTGTGAAAGGGGTGTTGTTCAGTTCGAAGAATTGGACTATTGTGTTGTTGCATCTGAGAAGGTGAGTTTTGTGGCTCAATTTATGGAAATTTTGTTGCATAAAAAAGTTTGACAATCTGTTCACAATATAGATTCATAAAATTGTAATTTGTTGGAAAGGGGGGGAGTCAATTCTAGCATCTTATTAGATTTCACAATATAGACTACCACAGTGACAGAGCGACATAGAATTTTGTGATAATGGGTTCTTTTTTTCTCCGAGAGCACATTAGCAAGAGCAATGGCTAATGCCCAAAAGTTTGATGGATGGAATGCGGAGGCTAAGGGAAATTCACTTGAGATTAGAAGTAGACGAAATGGCAAGAGCATCATTTGGAGAAAAATTGTAATTTTGGTAGGGGCGGGGGGAAGAGAGAAAGAGAAGATAAATATTGAAGGGAGGTGGCAAAGTGAAGAGAGATGAGGGAAAGAGATACCCTAGAAATGGAAGGTTGAGATTGAAATGGGTGTAGAATGAAAGGTTAAAAATTATTTAAAATATTTTGTTAAGAGTGGCTCAGATAGTAAGTGTGGAAGGTGGATGACGGATGTGTTTAGTGTATAAACTTATAAATAATTATTATAATCATTAACATATAATACTAAATAATTACTAAAAAAATTTTAAAAAATAAATTTAAAAAAACTTATAATTGATATTAGTTGCAAATATTTGAACATATACATTAGGCTCCACTTGTTTCGTTTAACTTGTTTGACCATCACCTCCTTTCTCTTAAAGATTAGAAAAGCAGCAACATGATAATCCATTAAAGAGGTTTCTAGATGTTTTAAAATAATTGCACATAATGTCCCATTGGTTGAGGCGTTGGAACAAATGCCAAGTTATGCAAAGTTCATAAAGGTCATTCTATAACAAAAGAGGTTGAGTGAGTTTAAAACTATTGCAATTACTAAGAGAAGCAGTACACTTCTACTGAACAAATTGCCACCAAAACTAAAGGATCCAAGCAATTTTATAATACCTTGTGGGATTGAAATATTTACTTTGGCAAATCTATATGTTATTTAGGATCTAGCAAAAACTTCATGCCTATGTCATTTTTCAAACAACTTGGTATTGGGGAAGCAAGACTAATTATAGTCACACTTTAACTAGCAGACAGATCATTAGCATATTAAGAGGAAAAGACAGAAGATGTGTTAGCCAAAGTGTATAAGTTTATATTCCTTGTCAATTTTGTATGGATTATGAGGCTAATTGTGATATTCTTTCAATTTTGGGATGACCCTTTTTAGCCACTGGAAGAACAATAATTGATGTATAGAAATGAGAGCTAATGATGTGTGTCCATGATCAGCAAGTCACCTTTAATGTGCTAAGAGCAATCAAATTTGCAGATGAACCTGAAGACTATTCAACAATCGAAGTTTATGAGGCTGAAGAGAATGTGCCTGTCAGTAGTGAAGACTCTTCAGATATTGAGGATTTGCATGATGATCTTGAAGATGTTATTTTGGAAGCAAATCAAATTTATAGGAGACCTCAAAGACAGTTTGAATCTCTAGAAATATTGGTTCCATCAAGGAACCACCTGAGTTGGAACTTAAAACCCTACCCGCACACTTAAAATGTGTATCTTGGGCACAATAATACTCTACATGTAATTATTTTTGTCAATCTTATGAAAAATTACGAAGATGATTTACTAGAAATTTTAAAAAAGAACAAGAAGACAATTAGATGACCATCACTGACATAAAAGAAATCAACCCTTCAATATGGATGCACAAAATATTACTAGAAAATTGATACAACACAATAGAACAACAGAAGGTTGAATCTAATTATGAATGAGGTTGTGAAGAAAGAAATAAAGAAATGGCTAGATATGGACATAATCTATCCAATATCCGATAGCTCTTGGGTGAATTTAGCCCAATGCGTACCCAAGAAAAGAGGAGTCACTATGATGCAAAATAGCAAGAATAAACTAGTCCTAACACGCACTGTTATAGGTTGGAGAATCTACATGGACTGTAAGATGCTGAACAAAGCCACTAGAAAAATCCCTTTTCCCTACCTTTTATCAATAAGATTGATGTGCCATGGATTCTCTTCATTCACAATCAAGCATGGAGATTTTCTAACTTTATTTCTAGTGTTCTTTTTTTAGGTGATCAAAAGGAGGAGTATGCTCAAATCATCATTTTTGTCCATCCAACATCCATGTCCCACATGGTCTTGTTCAAAGTGAAGCATAAGTGGAAGTTCAAGCTCCAATTTAGGAGATAGATGAAACGTTCCAAAAACTGCCAATAATCTTACCCCAAGGAGTATTTGGCATATTTGGCAGCCTATACACTTTTATATCGAAAAGTGCTCTTCATAAAAACTTTACCTAAAATTCCAAAGCATTCTAGAATGGGAATTTTGGTTAAATTTGAAAATCATGTGCTATGTAAAAACAACCCTGAATAGAGTGCTTCAACTCTGCCAAAGAAGCTCGAACATCCTTAGTCAAAGTTGAAGCTAAATCCACTTGGAGAATGAACGTGAAGATAATTTTCCTGGACTCGTTGCTACATTCAAGATTTGGGAGATTGTTGGAAAATTAGTTTTAGTTATTTGATTCTAATTTGTATTAGTTCAATAGGTCATGTGTTTGTATCACTCGGCTAGAACAAGTTCTAGCCTAGTGTGAGTGTTTTGTGGTATTTTTTTGGTAATATCTTTTAGGACATTAAACCTAATTTTGAGAGAGTATTTAAGCACTCTATAAGGGCTTCCCTAGGAGTTTTGAATTAGAAAAGAAACCCTTTTGAAAGGTTGGAGCTCTCTCCAAATCAACCATCTCCCTAGGTGGTGTTATCCAAGTGGATTTTATGTCAGAGAATTGAATCACTATTGTTCCTTGCAAGCCAAGCCTTGTGGTGATTTCTCTTATACTAATCCTTCCACCACTTCCCTCCAGAGGTGGAAATCCCTAATGAAGGTTTAGAAGGCCTGATAAGACCCAAGTTGGAGTGTCTTCCTCAGTGGAGACCATTGAACTCAATTGGTGCAATTTTGGCACCTATTCGAACCAGCTTGTCCCTTTCTGTGCATAGTTCTTGTTCTAGATCAATTCTACCCCTAATTTTTAGAGGAGATACTCTTCACTTATAGGGTGGCTTGTGGTCCAAATTTCATATCATTTCGATGTTATTTGATAAAGT
Source organism: Begonia loranthoides (assembly GCA_022433065.1). Taxonomy (NCBI): domain Eukaryota; kingdom Viridiplantae; phylum Streptophyta; class Magnoliopsida; order Cucurbitales; family Begoniaceae; genus Begonia; species Begonia loranthoides. The sequence continues at coordinate 21,174,314 of CM039485.1, forward strand.
TATGAGGTACTCCATTTGGGCTTTGATTATACCCTTAAGCACTTGTTCGGGTTAATAGCACTTCTCCGCTTATAACTTTCATTCCCGAAGAGTTTTCATCTGATGTTTGGAGGGCTATCTATTGATTCATAGAAAAGGAAGTGGTCCAAATTTCACATCATTTGGACAAGTTTTGAGCGAGTCACATATCTGCCAATTTCAGGACAAATTCTTTCTATAAATAATATCTTGCATCAAGGGGTTTCTCATTTTTCCTCCTCCGTGGTGCATCAAAGATGTTGGTCAAATTGGCTAGAAAGGAGTTCTATACCTTTTTGGATGGAAATTCAGGCTAAAATCATATTGTTATAGCACTGGAGGACCAAGAGAAGACCACTTGCCTTTATGAAACATTTGCATTTCAACACATTCCATTTAGCTTATGCAATGCACCAGTGACCTTTCAAAGGTTCATGATAACTATATTTTCTAACATAGTGGAGCACATCATGGAAGTTTTGATGGATGATTTTTTTTGTCATTGGAGATTCTTTCACAGACTACCTACAAAACTTGAAAAAAGTTATGCATAGATGTGAAGAAACCAATCATGTTTTAAATTGGGAGAAACGCCAATTCATGGTGTGATGTGCCATGGATTCCCTCTATTCAACAATCAAACATGGAGATCTTCTAACCATAGTTTTTAGTGTTTTTTTGTGCTGTAGGTATATCATGGAGTTGTTCAAGTGAAGCATAAGTGGAATGCCTATTACAAGTTTTGGAGATAGATGAAACATTCTAAAAACTACCATTAAACTGACCCCTAAGGAGTATTTTGCATATTCTATAGTTTATACAATTTTATATCAAAAGGTGCTCTTCATAGAAAATGTAGCTGACATCTAAAGCTTTCCATAATGTAGTCTTTTGTTAAATTTAGAGTTTGTTTACTATGTGAAATGCTCCTTTAATAGAGAGCTACAACCTCACCGAGGGCAAAACTATCATTCATAATATCGTGCCTTATGAGACCAGCAGCTGAAGACATGACATGCCAACATGATTCAATACTTACTTATTCATTGGTTGATGATATGTTTGCATGTGTTACATTTTTGGATTGATTAATGTCGATTCGGATAATGTTTTTGTTGAGTGTTCTTGGCTAGGTGTGTTAGCCAAGAACCTATGTTATGTGTTTTATTGTAAGGGCATTTTTGTAATTATCTCATTAGGGCAAACCTTGTGGGGTTTTTATACCCCCATTAGGGGTTATCTAAAATTTGAATTGGAATTTTATCAGATAAAGCTAAGCAATTGTGTTGGAGTTTTTCTCCTTGCAATCGGCCTCCATCTTCAAATGGTTAACCCGAGAGGTGTGTCTGTCAACCATTAATCCACTTGTTCTTGGTTTGTCTTATAGTGGATTTCTTATACTAGTCTTCCTATCATCTTGGTCTAGAGGTGAACATAAAGAGAAGGAGATTAGAATACTTGCTGTGAAAACAAGTTGGAAAGGTTCTTGAAGAATCCATTGAAGTCAAAGGGTGTCATTAGCATTTTTTGGAGCAACATGTAAGTATCAATTTTGTTTCTCTTCCTGGATGACTTAGACTCTGTAATTTGGAATGTTTCTTGGTAATATTTGTAGCATTACGTGGTTCCAGTTTTGTGTTATTTGGTTCAAAGAAACAAAAGTTGTGCATTATTCATTTTTTGCTCCGAAACTATTTTATTGGTGCTATTTCGGGAAGGTCATTTTGGCAATCGTATAACTTCTGCGCCTTTGTGAATTTTGGTATGATTTTTGGAGGGTCTTCTTTACGCAAGAGAAGGAGAGTGTGGTTAAAATTTCATGTCATTTGATTTAGGGACACATAAGTTGTGATTGTTTCTTTTTGAACTAAAACTGTTTCTATTGGTACCCTTTCGGGGGAGTAATTTTTCCGGATGCATATCTTAGTCCCCTTTTGGATTTATTGCGTGAAATTCGGAGAGCAAGTTCTATTCTAAATATATTAATTGTGGCTCAATTTTAGTACTAATTCAATTGCCAAAGAGTAAATTACGCAAGTTTAAAGTTTGTGTTCTCTTTTTTTCAAACCCGATAACCGTCATTCCCATTTGCTTGTCACAAGTTTGATGCACCACGTGCTGCAAGGGTGCAAGATAGGGGTAGGCGCTCAAACGGCTAAACCAAAACCAAACGCTCAACTTCAAACAATAAGATCTTCCAATGCAGGCAGCCAATCACTCTCAAATTTGCAGGATATGAAGAACTAACAGGGGACAAGATTCACTCCAAAATTCACAGCCAAAATCGCAATGGAACAGAAGTTATGCAAACAACAATACGCTGCCTTGAAATAAAACTAACAAAGATAGATTCAGATATCTCCAAATAACGTTGCACGAACCCAAGAGCTTAATTCCAAATTTTACCAAATCGTGACCAGTACAATAAAATCCAGAAAAGTCTCAATCCCAAAATTACAGAACCAAACTTCAAGCAAAATGACAAGAACAATCATTTAGTTACAAGTTGGTCTGCAAGCTTCACAAACCTAGAAACAGTGACTTCGATGGACCTTCTTGTAAAGGCCAATCCAACCTATTTTCCTTCAATCTTCTGACCCTCCTCTCTTGAAGAACACCTCAAGGAAAGGTGCTGGGAGAACCCAGTGTAAGATCCTTCCTTCAAGATTGATAGAACGAGAGGAAGGAAATTCTTAGAATTGTGTCTTAAGGATGACCTAGACAAGAACTCCGATTGTGTTTTGGGATGGAACTCCAAAAATGAAAGTAAACTGCAGCTTTAAGGTTGACAAAAACTAGGTTTAGGACATCATTAAGGACATCTAAATACCTCTTAATGGATGCTCTAATGGAAAATTACATAAAAACCATTCTAAGCAAGAATGGACATGATTTCTCATCGAATAAGCAAGCTGAGATCACAAAAAAAGACTAACATATTATCCATCCTAATTCTAACCAAAACAAACCAATAATCCACTATTTCATCCAAACATACATCCAAAAAACGTGTCACAATATAAAAAGAACATATTTCTATCTAGGTAACCTCATTAGCCTTGGCAAAATAGTCATACGTGAGCTCTCGGGTCTTTAGCTCTAGCCAAGGGTTTACTCCATGGTGTCAAGTGATCATATGCATTGGTGCTTCCTTGTCAACAAGCTTTGGTTCATCTTCAATACCTTCAAGGGAAGCTCCGCTTGCAAAAAAAAAAAAAACAATTGGTTAGGAAAGTGATGAACCTCTTGGCTCGAGCTCGGGTGATAGGTCCTTGTGGTGCATCAGAGTTGCACCCCTTTGGTGCATCATGGCGCCTTAAGCAATTGTCTTTGACCATAATGTTTCAAAGGTTGACAGAGCAAAGATTGAGGTGATCAAGAAGCTGATATCTCCAACATTAGTGAAAGGGATCAAAAGCTTCTTAGGATATGCAGGCTTTTACAGAAGATTCATAAAAATATTTCTCCAAAATATCAAAGTCTCTCTTCTCATTGTTAGAAAAAAATGTGAAATTTAAGTTTACCGATGCATGTCATTATGCCTTCAAGGACTTGAAAGAAAGACTAGTGACAACTCCAACAATCTGGCGCCAAACTAGAATTTACCTTTTGAATTGATATGTGATGTCAATGATTACACTTTTGGCATAGTGCTTGGACAAAGGAAGAATAAAGTCTTTTATTGAATATACTATGCAAGTAAAATCCTTACATATGTAAAGTTAAATTATACAACCACAGAGAAAGAGTTACTTGTTGTGGTGCTTGCATTTGAAAAGTTAAAAGCCTACTTAGTGGGAAGCAAATCAATAGTGTATATTGATCATTCAGTAATAAAGTACCTATAGCCACTAAAGATGGAAAACCTAGGCTCATAAGATGAGTACTTCTACTACAAGAATTCGATATGGATATAAGAGACAAGAATGGCACTGATAATCAAATTCCTAACCATTTATCCATATTAGAAGATGGAGCTAACAACAAAGACGTAGCCCCGATATCTTATAGTCTTCCTAATGAGTAACTGTTTGGGGTACAACTATTGATAAATTTTTATGGATTTCTCTTTGTTGAAGCAATTGAATTGAATTTTTGTAGGGTTATGAAGGCAAGATTAGAAAAAAAATGTATTAAAAAAATGTAAGTTTGTGGGAAAATAAAAACTTGGTGATTACTTAAATCCATTTTCAACTTAAGTAGTCATTTAGATATTCAATTTGTAAAAATTTTACTTAAAAAGAGGAACAAAGGGAAAAACTCCATCACATGGTTAAAAGCAAAAAGATTGTACTCTACTATTTTATGCTAAATTTTGGATTAAAATATGAGTATTCTTTGAATGTGACTTTACTGAGTAACTGGAGGTCTTCATTACCGGTGTTGACACTAGAGTAAAAAGGTATTGTGATGGGAAAGGGCAATACAAATAAAGGTGATTAAAAAAAAAAGAGAGAATAAACACCCAGTCGTTTGAGGAAGTTTTCTAAAAATGTCTTCATAATTTTATTCCTTTAGTTGGCTTGTTCTGTTTGAGAGAATTTCATAAAATTCATTCATTAGACTTGATTTTAAAGCTTTATTTTTTTTTATTCTCTCAGTTCGCTACAACAATCTATTTATAATTTGCACCCACCTACGAATTTAGGAATTGTTGAACTATAAAGAAAACTGATGAGCTTGAAAGAATTAGGGTGGAAATTAAATATTACAAAAATGAGTCCTAATTGTTTTGTTTGTATTACTTAAGAACAAACAATGACTTTAAGTTTGAGGGTGTGATAAATCTATATTTTAGAGTTATTATGATCTTGCATAGATTTAAATATTTAACATAAATGTATTTTAACTATTTTTGTACAAAATAGCTATTTTTGCTACAGAAATGAAGAATTTTGAATTTAGAAATATATATATATATATTTTAAAATAGTTAACTTTCTATATTTTTTATATTATTTAGGGTTGATTCTAATAATTAATTCTATTTTTACAAAAATAAAAGTCTCATGTACACTAAAGAATTAAATGAAGAAATTTTAGAGAGCGTTACCTTAAACTGAACGTTACAAATTTAGAGACTTGGAGTTCAAGAAAGCTAGTGAAAATTTGAAAGTCAAGCAAAATGACATGAATGGAAATATTGGAAAGCTTCTAATTTTAAAACAAGCTAATTTGAAAATTTTAAGAATTTGGAAGCTTTGCAAATCTAGGAGATCGCCTAAATCTCGCCCAGCGCTTCAGTATTAAATAGTTGACATCACTAAGTTGATAAAAAAAAACAGAGTGTTTGGCGAGAAAGAGAATCACTATACCAAAGTTTCTTCAAGATTTGTATTTCACTCTCTTTTCTCAAATGAGTACAATACAATATTTTAAAACTCAATAAGACTCTTCAAATTCGTACAATATTTGAAACAATAAACATTCTTAAAGACAGAATATGAAACATCACAATTTCTGACTTTTGGCTGCTAAAATCATCATAACTTCTTCTAGAGAACTCCAAACGACTTGAAACTTGAACTTTCAGACACTAGATAACTGGGGCATTGAAGTCCATAGGTCATACATTTAATTGGGTTGCCATTAGACCCTTCAAATCCTTGTTGAAAAATTCCCCAGAATGCGGAACGTTTGGAGTTTAATTCTCAACAAACTCCTCCCTTAAACTCAAACATTTCTGATCCTTCATCCTGATCATCTTCTTGAGGTTTTCAAATAGCACTATTTGCAGCAGCTTTGTAAAAATGTCTTCCACTTGGTCATGACTTGCAATGTGACTCATTCGCACTTCTGATTTCTTAACATGTTATCTAATAAAATGAAAACGAAGATCTATATGCTTACATCTCTCATGATGAATCGGATTCTTTGCCAATTCAATTGCTGATTTGTTGTTGACTTATAATTCAGTTGCATCATGTCGCTTGAGATTTAACTCATGTAGCAAATTGCTTTGCCAAATTGCATGGCGCACACACCAAGCTGCAGCCACATACTCCGCCTCGCATGTCAACAAAGTCAAGATTGGTTGTTTTTTCAAAGGCCACGTGAATGCTGTGTCTCCCGTATAGAACACATATCCTGCTGTACTTTTTCAGTCATCTATATCTCTACACCAATCACTATCAGAGTAACCGACTAGCTTGTATTGGTTCATCTTTGAGTAAAGTAACCCGAGTGATTCCGTTCCTCAAATGTATCGAAGAATTCTCTTAATAGCTTTTAGGGGCAAGTGTTTTGGATCCTCCATGTATCGATTCACTATGCCGACACTATATGTAATGTCCGACCATGTGCATGTAAGATACCGTAGAATCCCAACCAAATTACGTAGTCACTTGCATTTACTTGATCTCAAATTTAGAGAGTTTCATACCGAGCTCCATCGGTGTTACTACTGGCTTGCAATCTTCCGTCTTGCTTTTCTTCAAAATGTCATTCGCATATGCTTCTTGTGACACAAAAATTTCAAATTTTGCTTGTATAATCTCAAGACCAAGAAAGTACCTCATCAATCCCAAGTCTGTCATTTCATATTCTCGCGTCATAGCTTTTTTGAAATCTTCTATCATGTTCTCGTTGTTCCCCATGAAGATGAGATCATCAACATAAAGAGCAACTAAGAACAAGATCTCTTCTTCTTTCTACACATACAATGCATGTTCATAGGGACATTGTATGAATTCGTTCTTCTTGAAGTAGGTATCGATTTGGGTGTTCCATGCTCGAGGCAATTGTTTTAGCCTATATAGCGCCTTCTTTAACTTCAAGACTTTGTTCTCCTTTCCGACTTTCATGAATCCAAGAGGTTGCTCAACATACACTTCTTCTTCAAGCACTCCATTTAGAAATGTGCAATTCACGTCCATTTGATAGATTGGCCACTTGATTTGCACCGCTTTAGATATAAGAAGTCGAATTGTCTCCATTCTTGCAACTGGAGCAAAACTTCATCATAGTCGATCCCCTCTTTTTGTCTATAGCCTTTTGCAACTAGGCGTACTTCGTATCTTTCAATCTCTCCTTTGGCATTCATCTTTTTCTTGTACACCCATTTTACTCCTATGAGTCGACATCCTTCTCGTAACTCCACCAAGTCCCACGTTTCATTTCTTTCGATTGCCTTTATTTCTTCATCCATCGCGGTTTTATTCCTCTTGTCTCTCATAGCCTCCTCAAAGGAAATAATTTCTATATCTGCTAATAAACAAACCAAATGTGCTTTGTTCGTTGAGTCATATATATCTTGTAGACTCCGCATCCTTAGTTGTCTCACTCTTCTTCGTCGTCGGATGCTTGAGAGATTGTCGGTGTGATTATTGGTGCAGTGGTTGATGGTTCTCCTTTATCTTGTGTTGCCTCCTTTTGGTTCTTCCAATCCCATATCATTTCCTTATTCACTTGTACATCTCGGCTAACCACTACCTTTTTGTCAATCGAGTCAAGCAACTTGAAAGCCTTCGTTTTCTCATCATACCTGATGAACACATACTTCTTGCGTTTATCATCAAGTTTGGTTCTTCTATGATTTGGTATGTGCTCATAGGCTACACTTCCAAACACCTTAAAATGTGATACAGTTGGTTTATGGCCACTCCAAGCTTCTTGCGGTGTTTGATTTGCCAGTATCGCATATGGAGTGTTTGGTGAGAAAGAGAATCACTACACCAAAGTTTCTTTAAGATTTGTATTTCACTCTCTTTTCTCAAATAAGCACAATACAATATTTATAGAATCAATAAGAGTCTCCAAATTCGTACAATAATTGAAACAATAAACATTTTTAAAGACAGAATACGAAACATCACAATTTCTGACCTTTGGTTGCTAAAACTGTATAACTTCTTCTAGAGAACTCCAAACGACTTGAAACTTGAACTTTCAAAAACTAGACAACTAGGGCATCGAAATCCATAGGTCATATGTTTAATTTGATTGCCATTTGACCCTTCAAATTCTTGTAGAAAAACTCCCCAGAATGCAGAATGTTTTGAGTTTAATTCTCAACATGAGTAATAGATTCAATTCAATTCGAAATTTAATTATGTTTTTACTTCAATATTCCTTAGCGTAGATTTTATTTCTGTAGGTAGAAGTAGAAGTTGGAGAAGGAGAAAGTGAATACTACAAAAAATTAGGGCCTTCAACGATTGACAATTGAGGAAGATCAGTTTGCTGCTTTATTTATTTTCTTTGTCTCTTAATTATGCTTAATTCATTTGTATTATTTTTGATATTTTCTATTATGAACTAAATTTCTTTATATTGAGAGGATTGATAACTCCTCAAAAAGAGTTATTTTACAAGTATATTTTATAAATATTTCTTGAAATCAATGATGTAATGAATAAAAACAATCATGTTTTTGCTATATAATGCCACATCACACTATAATATCATGTTTTTAAATAAAATGATTTGTTTTATGTAATTTTTATGATATAATTGATGTAAATTGGCCTTTGATGCAAAATTATGGTAAAAATAAGTGCAAGGGATGATGCAGCAATTTACAAGAGAAATGAGCTTTTAACCAATTCAAATATTCTTGATATGAAGGAGAACTTAGTGGACAAGTATTCAAATCACTCGAGTTGGATAAGGAGTGTAGTAAAAATTGCTAAATTTGTGGAGGGAATAATGGAAGAAAAAGAGAAACAACCTAAGGCATAAAAAGGAGGAATTTTGGATCAAAGAGGAGGTTCGGAGAGAGGAAACAATCTAGCACAAAAAAGAGAATTTTTTGGTAAAGAAATCATAGAACTGATTGATCGTAATTTTTGTTCATTGCTCCAATTACAGCATTAGGACAATAAAGAAGATTCTACATATTTTTTCATTTTTATTTTATATTCATTTTTAGATTTTATATGATGAATCATACTTTGATTATGGGCTAATGTTTCTTTTGGTTAGGAGGATAATGCACCCGTGGAAGCATTGAGGATGAATTGATGCACTAGCAGAAGCTCACTCGGAGGTTGGAGTGAAGGCAAGGAAGGCTCGACCATTAGGAGGAAGGATGGACGCCCTTAGAGGAGAGTGGGCACTCAAAAAAATTGGGGGCAACGAACGTCCCTTGAGGTATAACAGACATCCCTTGTGTTGAGAGCAAGCAGAAGGCTGGTGCTCAAAATGGGGAACAACGGACATCCCTTACAACTTTGAGTGGACGGCGTCAACAGAAAGGGCAAGACGGATATCCCGATTTGAAGAATGGACGTCCCTTATGGAGAAATGGACGTCCCTTATGGAGGAATGGATGTCCCTTACAGCTTTGAGTGGATGGCGTCAACGAAAAGGGCAAGACGGACATCCTGATTTGAAGAACAGACGTCCCTTACAGCTCTAAGTGGATGGAGTTAAATATTGGGTAACAACAGATGTCCCGATTTGAAGAACAGACATCCCATCAAGCTAATGAATTGACGGATGATTAACGGGAGCTGATACCGCTGGGAGGACAGAAGTCCCTTGGCGAGAACGGATGTCCCTTAACAGAAATTGACGTTGGATTTAAGAGAACGGGCATCTCTTTGTAAGGTTGGATGTCCCTGGCTAAGCAGACCTGCCTGCGAGCAGCGAAATGGCGAAGTAGGAGTCTGAACGAAACGGCTCTGGAATTTGATCCTTTGCATTCAGAAATGACAGGAAGTGAAATTCAAATATGAAATGCTGAAGAAGGGCTGAAGCTTGGAAGCTAGAATCCATATCAAATGCGATGGACTTTCTTCGATGACAATGACGGGAATGAATAAATAGAAAATTAACAAGTTGGTTCGAACAACACTATGGCAGTATCTCTAACTTCAACGCCTGCTTCTCAAGAAGTAGCTCTCCAACTCAGATCTTTGAAAGTTTTCTACAACCTTTACTGGATAATCTTCTTCGACGGAACAAAGATGGAAATGAGTAGCAATAAGAGAAATCACCCAAAACTTACATGCTGATTATTCCAATTTTGTACACACAAGCTTGTTTGGATATGATTCACCGAAAAGAATGCGGTAGACTAGAGAAACTCCAAGTTGAACAAACGTTCAGTTTTTCTATTCAAAATTCTCCACCCTTACAAATGAAAATTAGAGAAGCTTAAATACTAAGCTAATTAAGGTTAACCCTAATGACCTAATTACATAATTGACCTTAAAAATAAACAACACACATAAACAAAAGACAACAAAAACAAACAACCCAAACAACAATTAAACTATTACAAATTAAAGTATTTAAATAAAATGAAATAAAAATGATGCGGGATCCGGGGAGCATCAGAGGAAAAAGTATCAATTTATATAAATCTATTGCATTGCTAAAGTTTGTTGCATGCTTGATGTTGAATAATTTAATATGCATTTAATGTTCGATTATTTAGTGTCGACAAGCATGAACAATTACTCGTACTCATATTGTACTTATCGGTAATTAGGAATTATAAGACCAATATTGAATTGTGTGAGGATAGCATTTACATATAGTTTTATTTTGAATCACATGACAAATTATAATAATTGAAAATTGAATTTTCTGAGATATTTGTCTTTCATAAGTTTGAAAGAATTTATTTAGGAAAATTATCAAGCAACTCAACGGAGTCTTGAAATAAAAAGAAAATTCTAAGTCATTCAACTAAATGCTGGAACATCCTACAACAATTGTAATAAAATTTCTATAAAGAGGTAAATTAATTATGAACCATTTTCTTATCATTAAAACCTCTCAATTACTAAGCTGTATTTTATTCTAATTGATCAATATCTAACTCATCATTTTAAAAAATATTTTAAATTGTTTGTTTTGCATAGATAAATTTTTACTAAATTTATTCTTATGGAATCGATACCATACTTATTTTTTATTATTTGATTGTGACATGTGCACTTGCATAGTGTTAGTTTTGTAGAACAAGGATAAAGTACCAAACTTCGTGATTGATGTTCATGTGTTGCTAATTTGCTTGATATATTTTTATCAATTAATTTATTCAATATTGCACTTCATGATTATTATGGTAAAAGGGTGACTGCCCGAATCATAAATTGTTTTTCATATAGGTCAAATGGTAACTTGAATTTAGAACTCTTATTGCATAATGTGCTCAGTTAGCTTTAGACATTAAGTTATAATTTTTCATACATTCACAATACACATATAGGTTTGTATTATGTAACTCTTTTGAAATTCATTTCCATCTTTTATTATATTTTCGCATAGACATATGAAAAGAGTTATTGAAAAAATATAGTATTGTAGATTGACAGATTATTGTGTTATATAATTTAAAGTTTCAAGTTAGTTAATAAACATTGTTATAACACACCAACGACATATAAATTGAAAATTGGAAAGGGTGGGAAATAGATTCTCAATCGTGTCTCATAGTTTTGTTACTTTCTTTCTTACAATAGCTTGGCACATATCATTACTAAATATCATCAATTTTTGGTAACTTTTTACGTGAAATTTTTTTGTTGATTTTATAGAAAGCTTTTATAAATTATTACATGTGGTTCAAAACTCAGATTACATATAATTCTTTAGATGGGAGATTCTTCATGACATGAAAGATTGCAGATGGTGACTTTCTTATCAGGTGGAGAAAAACTAGAGGGAGAGAGTTTTTAGTGGACTGCGTTTCAGAGCAAGGGGTTTTTGGGGAGATTAAAATTTGAAGGCTCAAGATAATAATTGGGGATAACTTGGGTGCCACACCCGATAGGGGAATCAAGATAAAATGGGGAACCAGCCAACCAAAGAACGGACTGAATCGCCCAATCCTTATATTTAATTATATCAAATAGAAATAGAAGAATCAAACAAATAAAAGGTCAGGGCCCAAAACATGTGACCTAATACTTAGATCCAATAGCTACGTCAGATGGTAAACAATAAAAGTTCAAAAATATAACCATTCATGCTGTAATACCCCGATTTCCCGTAATGGAATTAAGTAAATGATAATTAGGGAATTAATTGAGTGTACTTGGATTATATGGATAATCATTAAAGATTTATTAGATGAAATTATTAGGAGTGGTTAAGTGGGTATTTATGGTTATTAAATTGTTGGATTAATTAGAAGTGAAGAGAAAGAAGAGCAGGGTATGACTAAATTGTATCCGTGGTGATTTTGTGTGGATGGTGGACGGTCCTTGGTGGTGGACGGACGTCCTTAATAGTCAAATGGAGGCAGATGCTTTTGTGGAAGGGCAGGCATCACTTGGTGGTGGACGGACGTCCTTTATAGAGGGACGAACGTCTGTTGTGGGGGGAAATGGATGCCCTTAGCTGGACAAACGTTCTTTGTGAATACAGGCATTAGTAGAACGGCGATGATATGGAAAGCTCTGGACATCATTTAGGGACGAAGGACATCCGAGATTGAAAGAAAAATGAATGACGTTAATATTAAGTGAGATGGCATCGCTTGAGAGCAAAAAAGAGAGCCACATTAGGAAGGGACAGACGTCCCTTATGGAAGAAGGACGTCCGAAATAAGGGAGTGGGTGATGGACGTCCCTCATGGGGGACAGACGTCCGTTGCAGCAAAGAAATTGACAAACGAATAAAATATAAAGGCAACAGACATCCCTCACGAGGAACGGACGTCCCTCATGACAAGGCAATTGACGGTTGTTAAAAGTGGAATGACGGATGTCTAGAATGCTAAGGCTGACAAACCTCCCTCATGAGGAATGGATGTCCTCCTTACCGTAAATGGTAAGGGAATGTCCCAGAATGGAGGAATTTAAAATAAAAGGTATTAAATAGAGCTGTAAACCAGTTCTCCCTTGTGAACCGGTTTAGTTTGAAGAGAAAAGGAGGGAGACTGGCCAATTTACAGTGAGCAAGAGAGAGATGTGAAAGAGAAGTGGGAGCTCAGGCTTGGGTGCTCGAGATGGCTCCGGTCATGCGTGTTGTCCTGCGAGTGGCAAGCCATTTGGGGTTAGAGATTTTGGGCTAGGGCTCGGAGTAGTGGCTTCACGGGATGGTTCTATGCGAAGCTTCGGGTCAAGGTATATTACAATCGATTGAGGCGTTGTTGAGTTCAGGTAACCGGCTTTGATTGGTAGGATAGGATTGGTGACGATGTGTCTACGATTTCTAGCCTCGAGTCAAAGGGCAGGGGGCTGGTAGTTTGCGAAGAAAAATGGCTAGGGCGGTTTGTGTTCCACGTTGGACCAAACCGGTCCATTGTTGGTTCTTATTCTCGAGAAGGCGACAACGTGGATGTGCATGACGAATGGTACTGAGTCAGGGTATGGCTTGGTATGGCGTGGTTGGTAGAGGCATGGTGAGGTGTGCCTCTCTAATGAATTAGAAATGCAGAGAAAGGGAACATTGATAGGAGAAAGCTCTCGGGTGAGCTGAGCTGAGAGAGAAATAGAGACAGAGCAGAGAGTGCTTCTAGAGAAATTGTGAGGTTGTGAGCCTCTAGATGAAATGGAAATATAGCGAAGAGAAATGTGAGGGAGAGAGGGAGCTGTTCTTAATGAGGGAATGGCCGAGAGGAACTAAAGAAAAAGGGGAAGGAGGAGCAGAGTTCTCTCAGGTGTTGTTCACTGTGAGGTATTCCTTCACTTCTTTATGGATTCTATGTTGGATAAATACTCTCTATTGTTGGGTGATTTTTCTATGTTGTGATAGTCTTTGGTTTGATTCTGCAAGATTAAATACAGATTATTGGACAATAAGTGGATATGTGCTCTCTGTGTTGTTTGGTTAGGCTCGATGCTCTGATAATTTATATGATGCTATCTGCTACTGTTGGGTTAAGTTTCTATTGCAAGTGGATTAAGCTATTAAGTTGGATCAGGTTGAAGTGAAATTTGTTCTTTGGTTGGGTTCTATTGTGGCATTTCGTACTCTGTGGTGTTTACAATTTAATGATTATTATTGGATTTTCATAGTTTGATTATGTTAAGTTATAAGTTAGAGGAAAATTTTGAGATAAATGTGGATAGTACAGGTGCTTTAGGAATTCGAGGAATATGTTTTGGTTAGAACATAATGATTATTAAAGGATTGTTATTTATGAGTAAATGTTATTGAATTGTGAAGGTATTGAAAAGGAGAAGAATGATAACGATTAAGTGCTAATACGTGTTAAAAGCTTCGAGATAAGAAATGTGTAGAGTTGTTGGCCAGTGGAGGCCCTACACCACAAGCAGTGTCTTTCCTTTGATTGTTTGTTGGCATTTATACTATACTGCCTTATTTATTATTCCTATGCTAACCTCACGTTATTAATTTAATCTCTAAGCATGTTTAGGATGTTAGCATATTATTATTGTTTCCTTTAAATTGTCGAGCATGTCTATATAGTTGTTGATTCCTTTAAATTGCCGAGCATGTCTATATAGTCATTTCCTTTAAATTACCATGCATGCCTATATTGTTATTATTTATTTTAATTACTAAGCATGTTTCAGAGTGTATCGCCATGTATAGTATGTTACTAGATTTTCCATGCCTCATGTTTTTATATTGTTGTGATTACTGCTTCATTTCTCATGCTTTTATGTCGTTGTGATTACTGCTTCATTTCTCATGCTTTTATATTGTTGTGATTCTTGCTTCGCATTGACATGCGTCGTGATAATAGAAACAAGTTGAAAATGCCTCATCGGTGGTTGTATTCATATGCATTTACGTGAGGAAAAATGAATAAAGAAAATGAATGGAAAAAGGAAAAGGGGAGTTGGAAGATGGAAGAGTAGTTTGGATCTACCAGGTAGACTGGAAGAATGATGTCCTTCCCTTGTCAGGTTGCGAAAGACTGTCTACCCAAGGTGGTTAGAAGCCGAATAGAGACTACTCTCTCTACCACGGACTCCTCCAATATCCCAACTCAATGTACAAGTAATGAATGAATGACACGTAAAGAAAAGAACGGTTTGGGGGCAGGGGGAATCATTCCGATATAATGAGTGAGAGACATACATCATATTTCATATGTCATTTCTTACTGGGCCTTAGGCTCACAGTTTGCTTGTGGTGTAGGTACATGCAAGAGAATGGATGTAGGGGCAGTTGGTGAAGGATTTGCACGTTCTGGACTTGTGGCTGGGTAGGCTAATGGAATTAAAGAGAAAAGTGTTTTGTAATTAACATGTAACAGTTTGTTAAATGAATTATTTATGTTTCTGCGACGTTTTGAGAAAAAATATTTTATAATTATAAATTTTCACTACTTATAACAATTTTGATAACGAGTCTAAGAAAAGGATTTATAACGGTCCGAGTTTTTAGAAAAGAACTATGATCACACTTTAAAGGTGTTTTAAATAAGAGATTTTCCACTGTTTTATAAAAGAAAAGAAAAGTTTTAAATTTAGTATAATTTTCGGAGTAAGAAAAATTCAAGTCGTTACACGTGCACACTAGAGGTATAACAAATCAAACGTCTAAAAGAATATCTAAAAGAGAGAGAGGGTGTGTGTGTAACATCTCAATTTCGTTTCACATTTCCTTAAAATTTTTCTCATTTAAAACTTAATCAAAAAACACTTGAAGAAAGTTATCAAAGTAAATATATGCAGAATAATTAAAACATTAAATCGTTCTTAAAAACAACATTGTCAACCCATTAGTTTAAAACATTTAAAAACATAATATAAAGTATTTGAACATAATTTAACACTTTTATTCTTTCATGAGCTATAACCCCTAAGGTCGATCCGTGCTTGGTAACTCAAGCTTGTATCGCATCACACTTCTTCCATGTTCACTTCACTTAGATCACATTCAATACTGATATGCCCCAAAATGCACAAAGAAACAATTCCCTCAAAAAAGCTCAATCGGCTAGCTTATAAACAAGGCAGTAACTTCCAACAATCGTATCTTCAATTTCATACAGCCAAAAGCGCCCAAACTTTTAGGAACCCAAAAATTATTAAAGAGGATAATGTAATTCAAAAACCTCGTTCAAATTCGTTGTGGAATACAATTTATACACTGAAAGGTTCTGTCCTAAAAACAGTTTTCTCAAAACAGAAATGGCGACCAGCAAGGAAACATGCATTAAAACGACGACTTCCAATCCAAATCATACAGAATTTGTATCAAAATCTTTGTATTCCAAAAGACATTACTCCATTAAAATTTCAGATTCAAAATCGAAATAATTATAGAGATATGGGCAAAGGAACAAGCTATTCAGAATTTATCGAATAGCTGTAAAATCCGAGTACTGAAATTAGACTGAATGTAACTTGAGTTGCATATAGAATCTAGACCTCAAATTTACAGGTGAAATAGCAATTAACCTATATCAAAATACCTCCAAAAAGCCCTTTCAAAGTCAACGCACACACGGAGTTATGTGTGGGAGAATTCGCTGTTCGGATTTAGGGTTCCAGAAAAAACAGTTTGCGGCAATCTTGGAATAACTCAAAGAAATCCCAGATGTCGACTCCAAATCACCAAATATCACTCAAAACTTCATAAAAATAGAGGACAAATAAACTTAGGTAGAAACTATAGCAAGAACCTTCAAGAAGAACGAATAGAACTCAGAGCACCTAGCTGGTCCACGGATCCCTCACTCGGCCGAGGGGTGCGACTTGTTCGGGTGATTCGAAGAACACCTCTCCACCTTGGGTTGTGCCGTGATCTTCTAACTCCACACCCCAAAGACAACTCCAAGAGAAGTTGCTGGAAGAGCTAGTAATGATCTTCCCCTCCTAGATCACGCAAGAATAAAGAGGAAGACGTTTGATGGAGATTGTGCCGTGAGGCAAAAACCGACCACCATAGGAGCTAGAGAGAAATCTCCAAGCAAAGATGCAATATCAAATTAGGGTTTTCCAAATTGATTCCAAGGTTCCCTTAGAGTGCCCTAAATAATACTCTAAAGTTAAAACAAAATAAATTACAACTTTTCCCTTGAACTCACAAAAATTGGGCATGAGGGCTCGATTTACATGCAAACCGAGCACCTCCAATCTAACAACCAAAAAACGATTTAAAATTATCAAAATATAACTCCTAAACAGTTATCCAATAATTTAAACATCAAGAGTCATAAAGTTAATGAGGATCTTCCATAATACGCTCATTTGACCTTGTTATCTTTGATAAAAGGGAATGCTTCTAAATCGGGACAATGTGGCTCAAGCCGATTGTGGATTGCATGGCTTCATGAGAGAACATGACGTGGAGCTTCTTTGTCTTCGTGCATCGGCTTCTTCATAGACTCCAATGAATTGTTATTCCCTACAAAATAATAATATGTTAGAGAAGCAACGAGCCTATTAGCTCGGGCTCTGGTGAGCGGCCCCTAGGGCACATCATCCTACCTAGGTGATTGAGGATTTGACCTCAAATCCATGAGTATACCATCCTTGTCCTTCTTATGAAAGCTTCTCCACCCGGATCAAATAAGAATAGTTTGTCCCCCATGGGAAAATGCCTTACATGAGTAAGAAGATCAATGTCGTCAACTAGGATATTGATGACACAATTTACAACAAACTTTCCCATGAGTTGGTCATCCACTCTAACACATATATTCCTCACTTGCACCTCATTCCCCCTATCAATAAAAACTTCATTCCACCCATTCATAGAGCGCACTTTCTTGGACCAGCTAGAGATGGTGATATTTTCCATAATCAAAAGTATTCCTTCACGCAAGTGTAACCAAAAGAGCAATCCTTTCAATGCTTCACGAAGTTTTTCCAAGACATTATAGACCTTTTTGGATTTCTTAGTGACCAATTGATATCCATTGCCTAAGCCTTTATCATCCACATAAAATTGCTTAACCAAACATAAGCTATAGATCTTGATGTTTAGTTCGGATAAAAAGGAGCACCTTTGTAAAAGCTTGTCGGCTCTTAATTTTGCTTCTCCCTCTTTGTGTGTTATCATATATGGAAAGTTATCTAGTAGTTTGTTCGGTTTGAGAAGCACTGGTTTTATGGATGCATCCTTGAACGTGAATGAAAACACATTGGTGAAACCATAATGAATAACTCTCCTACCAAATGGCCACGAGCTTCCCACTATCAATGGATTAGCACACATAGGTACAACTTCAAATGGAGTTTCATCTTCATATTCACCAATAAAAAAATCAATACGATCTAGCTCGGTTACTTTTATATAAGCTTGTTCCTTCGTTGAACCAATTTAGTTTGTAGGGTTTGGGAGGCACCAAAGTCTCCAATTAGGATTTCTTACTACCTTCAAGAGAACCCTCACTTATAAAACTATTATCATCAATCATAGAGCATGCTTGTTCTTTTACCTTGCATTGGGGTGTAAAAAAAATTTTCTTTTGGCCCTCATTCTCGGTTTTGTATAGTCAATGGTCTTCTCATTTCAACAATTAGGAGTCCTTCTTGAGCATGGGAGGTTTCTTCTAAGGTTTCTTCCACTATACAAGATGCTTCACAAACTACAACTTTACTATAAATTTTCTCGGAATCACCCTTCATCACCATAACATGCATGTTGGTACATTGCGATGTGAAATGTCCAAGGCCAAGACATTCACAACACTTAATGGCCTTCGTCTCTGGTTCGGTGGCCTCAACACTTGCTTTCTCTTTATCATCATCTCTGATCTCATGTGATTCTACTGCTGCACTTCTTTCATCATTCTTGAGAGGTGACATAGAAGGCATTGCATCTCTTGAAAAGGGTTGAGTAGTGCTTCTCTTAACTTCTCTTTGTTTTTGCCTTTCTAGCTTTATTGCCAAAGATACTACATCATCCAAAGTCTCAAAGGATTGTAGCTCCACCAAATCACTAATGTCTTTGTGAAGTCCCTTGATGAATCTTGTAATGGTTTTCTCTCTCAGTTCTTTCAAGGCACATTTATCCTTCAATGCTTCAAATTTTGTAAAGCATTTCTCCACCGATTGTGTGCCTTGCTTTAGACTTTTGAAATGAAGGAACAATTCTTGTTTGTAGTGTCCATGAGCAAACCTCTTTTGCATTAATCACTTCATGGTCTTCCAACTCTTTACATCATCATAATCATCTCTCCTCCGTTGTGCTTTAAGGTCCTCCCACCAAAGAATAACACAACCCGACAATTTCAATGTGACCATTTGAATCTTGACCTTCTCCGAAAAAACACAACATTCAAAAATTTGATCAACTTTGTCCATCCACTTTAGAAATTCACAACCATTATTAGAGCCCTTGAAAGGAGGAATGGTGGTCTTCACATGTCTCATGTCGTTCTTGCCAGGGTTCCTCCTTTTCGGACTAAGGGATTCATCCCTCTCGATTTCTTCCTTCCATTCCTCAAATGCACTTTCACTTCGGCCCTGAGATTTCATAGAAGTACTAAACCTCCTCCTTCATCTAGCATTTCTTGGTTCATTTACATTCTCATTGGAAGGTTCTTCTCGACTTTGCTGCATTTTCAAGATCATACCTTTTATCCCATCAAGTTGAAGTTGAAAGTTTCTCTCGAATCGACTAGGTTCCCTCTCGGGAGGGGGTGAACTTGTACTTGACATAGCTCCTTTAATATAGTGATAATTAGTACCACTTCTTGTACTCATTCTCTAAAATAAGATCACCAGACTGAACCCAAATGCCAAAAATCGCTTTGATACCAAATGATGTGCACCAATTGGGCCATGGGCAGTCCAGTGCAATATTGTCCGCTTTGGGCCTGGGTCTCCCCCATCCATACCCGCACAGATTTGTTCTTGGGGCGGACCCTCCAAAGAGAGCCCAAACCCCAAAAGGCCTCGCAATAGGTGATGCACCACCTCCCACTTAAGTGCGACCAGTTCAGCTATTCCAAATCTGATGTGGGATGGCAACATCGCACATCACCCCCTCCCCATTGGAAAAGGCCCATACCATCACGGGCGTTACGAACACACCAAACTTGGCTAGGGGTGCGACTTGTTCGGATGATTCGAAGAACACCTCTCCACCTTGGGTTGTGCTGTGATCTTCTAACTCCACACCCCAAGGACAACTCTAGGAGAAGTTGCTGGAAGAGCTAGTAATGATCTTCCCCTCCTAGATCACGCAAGAACAAAGAGGAAGACGTTTGATGGAGAATGTGTCATGAGGCAAAAACTGACCAACATGAAAGCTAGAGAGAAATCTCCAAGCAAAGATGCAATATCAAATTAGGGTTTTCCAAATTGATTCCAAGGTTCCCTTAGAGTGCCCTAAATAACACTCTAAAGTTAAAACAAAATAAATTACAACTTTTCCCTTGAACTCACAAAAATTGGGCATAAGGGCTAGATTTACATGCAAACCGAGCACCTCCAATCTAACAACCACAAAACGATTTAAAATTATCAAAATATAACTCCTAACCAGTTATCCAATAATTTAAACATCTAGAGTCATAAAGTTAATGAGAATCTTCCATAAATACGCTCATTTGACCTTGTTATCTTCGATCAAAGGGAATGCTTCTAAATTGGGACAATGTGGCTCAAGTCGATTGTGGATTGCATGGCTCCATGAGAGAACATGACGTGGAGCTTTTTTGTCTTCGTGCATCGGCTTCTTCATAGACTCCAATGAATTGTTATTCCCTATAAAATAATAACATGTTAGATAAGCAACGAGCCTATTGGCTCGGGCTCTGGTGAACAGCCCCTGGGGCACATCAAATACCTACATCACAGGAGGGATAATGAGCCTATTGCCCAGTATGAGATATAATGAAATGCATATGCAAATGCCTAAGACAACTCTATATGCACATGTCTGATAGAAGAGAACCTATCCCTTATCTTGAATTAACGTTTTACTTTCAGTAAGACATTGGAGATATTTCCCATAGGGAGATAGATACATCCTCAGGAGACAACTTGAGCAGCAACTTCCGAGTCATCCCTACGTGGGAGGAGGCAAGTTCTCTCAAGTAGATCCGTCACTATACACCCCAACCTCCATATGTCCATTTATATATTTTAAACCCATTATTATACTCTGCAATGCATGATATGCAACCCTAAATGACATGTCTATATGAATGTCACATAGCAATTCCTATATCGCAATAAAACAATACAATCAAATAATGAAATAGGAATCATGAACCAACTATGATTTACTATGCATGCTGTCACTAACATATTATCAAGCAGGAAATTAACATACCTTACAAACAACCAATGTAACATGATCTATAATGCGTCAATAAATAAAACCTATATGTGCTATAATGAAAATGTCAAAAAAAGTGGAAAATATCATCTCTCTCTGTATTCACTATTTCCATCAATTTACCTTAAGAGGGTTTCAACACACTTAAAATCTTGTTATTCATTACAGGTTATTATTAACATATTATTCACAAATTTCATTTCCAGAACATATTATTCACACATAGCAACAATAATTACACAACAAAATCTACTAAGCACTAAAGACCCATATTATCCTACCTATATGTAGAGAAGAAACATGCTCGCTCATAAACTTTATCAGTACCAAAGCAGGTAAATCTCTAAAGAAAATCACAAATGTAACGACCTAATTTTTATTACCTTTTAAAATCACATAAATTTTAAATTTTTTCTTTTTATAAAAACAGTGGAAGATTTTTCTTTCATAAACTAATTAAAAGATAATAATTAAATTCTTTTTTTTTTCTGAAACATTTTATAAAACATAAACCCAATTAAAAGACAATAATAAAATTCTTTTATTAAACTCGTTTATGAAATGTAGCGTAATATAATTAAAACAAACCATTAAAGAAATACCATTCTTTTTTTTTTACAATTTAATATTTTATAAACCTTTACAAAATTATTTACAAACCATTTCTTGCAAACCTCTTTAGCCTAACCAGCCACAAGATTCACACATGCAAATCCTTCGTCAACTGCTTTTTAACCTATTCTCCAGGGTGTACGCAAGACTTAACTAATGAGCCTAAGGCTCAGTAAGTGATATAAAATAAAACTGTACAATGCACATGTCATGCAGCTTTCAAAATCTCTTTTTGTTTTCTATTTCTGTTTCTGTTTCTTTTCAGTCTTTCCTGTCCTTTTGCTTTTACTGTTTTCTTGATCTTAACTTTATTGTTCTGACTTTGGTATTCAACTCAAACCTAAACCATTGGGGACTAGTCCACCCAAAGCCTCTAACCATGGGGACCACGTCTACCAAGCCTCTATTCATATGTTTGAGTCCAACACCAAAGCCTTAACCGTCTAACATTGGAATGTAACTCAATCATTCGGGAACTAATCCACCCAAAGCCTCTAACCATGGGGACAACGTCCACCAAGCCTCTCTTTATGAGTTAGATGCCAAAGCCTCAACTAATTACCATTGGAATGCAACTCAACCATTGGGGTACTAATCCATCCAAAGCCACTAATCATAGGGATCACATCCACCAAGCCTCTCTTTATGAGTTAAGTGCTAAAGCCTCAACATATCCATTATCCTTTCTTTATTTAAAACATTACCATTATCATTGAACATTCATTTCCGTTCTCTTTTCAAAACCATGCATGAAAACTCATTTTCGTATCGTTTTGAAAATCATGATGCATGATGCTCATAAATGCATACAATTTCTAACATATAATTAAGGATCCTAATAAAACACCCAACATACAATTCATAAATCATGCTTCATAAAATGGTATACATGCTATTTAAAATAGTAGGCATGCTTATAAAATTGTAAACATGCTATTAAAACTGTAGACATGCTCAAAAAGCAGTAAACAATCAAACATGCAGTATCATTTAATGTCCTTAGCGCGTTGCGCACATAACGTTTCCTCCTTTCTTTAAAGACCTTCAAAATCACCAATATTTAATTATTAATAACCATAGTTCCTTGTACATTTCTACAATTTATTATACCCAAATCCAATTAATCACTTAACAGTTCTAAAGTCCAATAGAATAACAGCAGCGGAGTTCAAACCCATATAATAAACCAAACCCTCAACAATAGTCACCAGTACTAATATCCAAACAAAACTCGCTTATCAACAATATCATAACCTCAATAATATTTTCCAACAATAATCGTTAACAGAGAACTACTATGCCAGTAACAGCCCATAGCAGTAACCAGTCTCAAACAGAACATAACCTCCAACAACACCCCGTGAGCATAAAACCCAACCGAATAATATATCCAAACCACTAAGCATAATTCCAAGCCTTAACATAGCATGGACCCAAGCCTTAGTCCAACATACATAACATTTTCACTTATCAAACCAAGCAATAGCAAAACAAAGAGTCAAACATCCATTAATCCTTCAATGGAGTAAACCAAAGAAAGGAAACAAATCATTTATCTTCCACAAACAGAAGAGAAGGAATCATTCTTACCAGAAAACACCCGAGAAGCTTCCCTTTCCTTTCATTAGAGAAAAACCATGCCTTCTTCTTTCCATTTTCTCCAGAAGCGTTTCACTCCTCTTTGTTTCTCTTCTTGGCCCTTTTTCTTTCTCTCACCCGCAAGCTCACTACCTCCCATACTCTGTCAATTTCATTCACAAATTGCCCGACAACATTCCTTCATTCCCTCACCCTTTTCCAGAGACCCATTCTCGTCTAACATCTCCCATGCTTCTTTATTTTACTTCGGCCGAGTGTGATGCCAGCTGGAAGAAGTGTGAAGAACTGTCTTCACAGTTAGAACAAAATGAACCTATTTACCTCCACAGAATCGGCCGACATCCTGCAGTAGGACCATTGACAGCTGCTCATCCGTTTCCCCTACAGACGCCATTGCCATTTTCAGCAAGACAATCCTTCATCGCCCCCCATGCCACGACGATAGAAATGCAGGGTAAAATTCAATGGAGCACAACATAACCGAAACACTTACCTCAGCTTGGCACTATACATTTACAGCACATGGGAGAAAATGTCTGACATTCCTGCGGCGAAATTCAGTGAACTCGAGCCATAGCTCTGCAACCAGTCGCTTCTCCTCGCGTCGTCACCGTGAGGCTGAGCTCTTTCCAAGCTTGCGCTCGTTTCTTCTCCGCGGACTATCGGCCGAAGGAGAATCGCGACTCGTGACTCTCCCTCCTCCTGTCGCCTCTCCCTCTCTCTGTCTGTAACAAATGGTTGGACCATTCTCCTTCCCCCTCTTTCATTCTGTCTTCAATCAGACTGAACCGGTTTAGGGGTTCATTTCAAAGAACCAAACCGGTTCAATCCTCTGCCAATCAATTATTTCATTCTATCTTAATTCTAATTTCAATTAATTTCCTTTTTATCATCTGTTTCTCTTTTATTCAATCAACTCTTTCATTTAATTAATCCCACTTTATTTAATTTCTTCCTTGATTTAATTCCTCACTTCCCTTTAATTAATATTAAATATATTTTTACATGTCAAATATACGTATCGTGTATTAACCGACCCAATTTCAACTTCTATCTTATTCCAAATATCGATTAACGATTATTATGGGTCCAATTTAAATTTCCAATTTTTTTCCTAAAGTAATTTCCATCAATTAAATCTCCCATAATTATCCAAGTAATCTTATTGCACCCAATTAATCTCTCAATTATCCTTAATAAATTCTATTATAAAAATCAGGATATTACAACAAAATTCATATTTTTCAGGATTGTACCACTAACAAGTTGATTTAGTAAGAAGCAAATTCATTAAGGAATTCATCTTCAAGGAGAGATTCATTAGTAGGGAAAGTAATAGAGGCATAATTCATTGATGAAGTGATTAGCAAGGAAACAAAACAGAGGCATATAATCGACAATTTATCCTTGCAAAGAACAATTCAATAAAACACATAAACAAACAAGCCTACTCTCGTGATGTGGGTTCTTTCAGACAAAGCACACACATAATCCCATACCTCACTTTGTGATTTCCTCTCCTGCCGCAGATTAGTCTTTCACCAATCAACCATCAGAGTTTCCCAGAATATTATCTCCTACATCACTCAAACTTGTAAAAGCTACACTCTGAGTATTCTAGAAAACCCTTCCTTCACCAGAACACCAAACAGCTCCAGTGAGGAAAGCAGCTCCAGCTCACAGCTTGAGCTCTACAACACGTTAGCTCACTCACATTTCCACTTAGCACTCAATTGCTTCTCTCTCAGAAGCTCTCTCTCAGACCCTCACTCTCATGGTCATTGTCTTTCTCTCTGGAACTCTCTTTTCTCACGCAGAAGGGAAAGGAAACTCAAGACTAAAGAAATGGCAGAGAAGGGAGGAATTTACACAGAAGGAGGAGGGGACAACGTACACATAGGATGGCAGAGAGGAGGCAACTCCAGGCAGGGGGAGGTCGGCGCCTACACTAGAGGGTGGGGGAGAGTCATTCGTGTCTCCCTTTTATGGACTAAACGACAAGGATTTTTAAATCCCTAAATTTACGCTGAACTAGGTTATTTCAAACGAGTACGAACGCAATGGTCTCATCTGCATTCGTCCATATGAGTAAAATTCTAAGGTGGAAATCGCGTGCTCGGATGAGAACTAGCGTCCCCGTCCTTATCTGTATCGTCCGCAGACGACATTCAGACTCGTTTTAGTGTCCACACGCATCCGAATCTGTCCACAAATTGGATAGAGTTGAATCGGACGAGGCTAATCCACGTCCGCACTCATCTGGACTCGTCCGAGAGTGACATTCGAACGCAATAATGCGTCTGAAAGTGTCCAGAAATTGAACAGATTCAATTCGGACGAGGCATCACCACATCCGCACATGTCCGGACTCATCTGAAAGTTTGCGACACAGTGAAGTCGTGATGCGAAATCGCGTCTTGAGTCGTCCCAATCCTCGGGACGGCACTCCAAACATTCGCAGACGATATGACTCATCCAAAGCGTCAGCTGCAGGCATCCGAAAATGCTCAGGATAACTTTTCTTCTCCATTTTCCCACTTAACTTTTACCCCCTAATATATTCCCCGTAAATACACATCGTAAAATGACACGTATAAGTACGCAATGTAATATCCTGATCACCCCAACACTTGATTACATCACATATATGGGGAAACATAACGGAAATACCCCTAAACTTAACACTCTGAACACGTCCTCGGTAATACCCTGATATAAAAAATCTGGGTGTTACAGTTCGCTTAGGTGATCATCCATTGAGAATATCGTTCACTTAGTATGTATGAACACCCATTCTGCCACTTTTCGTTTCCTTTTCAAAATCATGCATGAAAAATCATTTTCTTATCGTTTTAAACCATGACTCATGATAATTGTGAATGCATGCAGTTCATATCATACCAGTGCTATAACATCTAAACATGCTTGTCTATTAGACAAATCATTAAAAGAACCTAATTTTAATAAATATCCAGCATGCATCAATACAATTTACGGAACATGCTCAATATCTGGTAAAGCAGTGAACAACTTCAACATTCTATGAAAGCAATAAATAGTCAGTATACAACCCTAATTCTTGCGATGTAGGATCTGAAGAGCAAAACACATACATATCACTAAATTAGGTCCGTAGCGTTGCTACACTCTATTCTTTCTCCTTTAATACCTTCAAAACCATTAAATAAACACTGATTAAGAATTATAGACTATTAATCTCACTTCCACATATCATTACTCGCAAAGAGTTTAGAACGACCAATTCTCATAATAGAATTCCAACTAATCACTTAACGGTTTCCATCCATTTATGTTCATCAATACCATAACCAATAAAAGATAACCTTGATTTATAGACCTTTAAACTAAACACCTCTCTTGATTTCACTAATTATCATATTCGTATATTTATGGATAGATAGCAACTCTTATAATCAAAACAGTGAACCTTCCTTTGTCTAGCATAAATAACATGCCAACTAACAGCTTCATAGTCAATACTACATCAGTCGAGATTAACATTACATAAAACCAATAAGCTGCAGTCATAACAGACAACAAATTTCCTTATCTTCTACAATTATCCCATTAGAATCCAGAAGCAGAGAACCCTAAATAGAGAGCCTAAAATCCTTAAAAATCCATAAACAGTAGTGAACATTCTTTATTCATTTATCTTTAAAATCCATAATCAATCACAAACAAAGAGCTGAGAGCCATTAACAGAGTATAACATCC
This sequence comes from Begonia loranthoides, assembly GCA_022433065.1. Taxonomy (NCBI): domain Eukaryota; kingdom Viridiplantae; phylum Streptophyta; class Magnoliopsida; order Cucurbitales; family Begoniaceae; genus Begonia; species Begonia loranthoides. The sequence continues at coordinate 21,201,395 of CM039485.1, forward strand.
ACTGATCTTCAAAGCAGTAAACCAATATAAGGAAACTCATTATTTCTCTTCTACTTATAACATACTTCAAATCCATAAACCGATTACAGCAAAGGACATAACTCCATAAAATCCGTAAACAGACAGGGAGGAAATCCTTACCTCAAGAACAACCGAGAGATACCACTGAACTCCTTCACGCAGCTTTTACTTTTACTACTATTTCCTTTAAACCTTTCCTTCTTCTTCTCAATGCCCTCTCGCTTTTCAGCTCACATTTGACCCGAGCTCTTCTTCACTCTATAATGTTACATAATTCATTACCTGCTACAATTGATTTATAGCCAAGAAGCATACATGTATGGAAAATCACACATATCAATGGAGAAGATCCAACCTGCGTATGCCGCATGGAAAGTCCTTAATATTTTCTGGAGAATCACGTGGAGATTGCAAGAGGAGTTGCTGAAGAAAAACCTATTCTGCTCTGGCCCAGCATGAAATGCACAGGTCACGGTTCACCCACACCATCGCGTCCACACCCCTACCGTACACGCCACACCAAAAATGTCGAGCAACAGAATGCCAAGGAGAGAAAGAAACACAAATAGAAACTATCAACTTACCTCAGCCTAGCATTGCAAAGCTCCAACCTGCGATTTCGTTAGGTCCAAATCGTCCCCACGGGTCGAATGCTCTTCCAACGCCAAACCTGCATCATGCCAAAGCTCCACACGTGCACGAGACTAACAATGCCGACCCGCAAGCTCGCCTGACACCGTCACCTGAAACTCCTGCGCCTAAGCTCCCCTGGGCTCTCTCTCTCTCTCTCCATCGCCCTCTCTCTCTCACCCTCGCTCTCCCTCTCTGTCCCGAACTCTTTCTCTCTTCTCAAATGGTCGCGGGCCATTTGATTTTAAAATCCAGACTGATCCAATTCGAGGAGAACCGGTTCAACTCCACATTGCTCCTCAACCAATTTTCGTTCCTCTCTTTCTAATTTATTTTTTCCTTTAATTTATAAACAGCCTCTATTCCATTTATTTCAATTTCCCCCTTTTACATTCCCTCCATAAAATCAATCACAACTTATTTATTTCCATTTGTCTTCAAACCGGACCGGTTCAACATAAACCGGTTCAACCCCTTATTTCTCCATTTTTATTTTATCCCCATTTTTTGGTCGATTCAACCGACTGAATCCTCGACGGTATTGCTTCCGAATACCAATTTCACGCCTGTTTTGCATTTTCTGTTGCACTATGTGACCGCGTCCCGACCGATGACTCGATCTTAAAATGTCCAAATTTGACAGATTCAAAACCATCACGTCTACAACTCAACCGCATTGCATCCAAAAACCATAAAACGTAACATGTAACACATTTTGGACACAAACCTCAACCGCGTCTTCGACCACAGTGCTATCGAAAACCCAAAATGCAGTATGTATTGCCTTTTTAGATGAGAAGCCCTCAACTCCAACTTCGACCTCGGTAAGACCAAAAATGTAAGGAGCAACCCGTGTGCCTTCGACCACAATGCGATCGAAAACCTAGAATGCACTTTTTCCCTAAAATATTTATACTTAATCACCCCATAATATTTTTCTTACATTTACACAACATTAACCCAACAAAACACCGTCATTCATTATAATATATTTATTTCATCAAATAAATCTCCCATAATTATCCAAGTAATCTTATTACATCCAATTAATCTTCAATTTTCCTTAATTACTTCTGTTTCGAAAACCTAGTCATTACAATCCTCCCTCACATAAATTTCGTCTTCAAAATTTGCTCAACATAAACATTTCTTTGATCTACGACTCAATACGACTTCTCGTATCATACTTTTACACGAAACTCCATAAAGATTATAAGGCTTCTACTTCTGCATAACACAAGAACTAAGTAAAATACTATCTCACACCGAAAGTTATCAGATTACCAACGTCATTTATCGCAGAAGAAAAAAAACCCTTCGCCCAAATTTCTTTCTTTTTCAACAAATAATTAGTGGCAAATCTTTGTATCATGAATAACTTTATTGCATTTTTAAGATCCTTATACTCCAAAATATCATTCTTACTCACCAAACGCCACCTTCATTCGTATTTTCATAATAGGAAATACCTTTGGGGGAACCATTACATGTTTCTTAAGTCACAACCTGACAATCTTTGACAAAAAGGGTCACTTTCATTTCACTTAAAACATCACTTTGAACTCACAAAATATCTTTCGAATTGATTTCCTTCATTACTTTCTCACTATTCTTCTTGAATTCCATGACTTGAAACTCAGCACATGTAACTTCCTCTTAACTTTCTCTTTCTCTTCAACTTTAGCGTACATAAGCACACCCTCCACCATTCAAATTCTGCTTTTCGCGCTTGTATGATTTGAAATCTTCCATTCAAGACATGATGGTTTAGTAATCGAAACCTTTAGCAATTTAAATCATTGGGAACCGTCATCTACTTACCTCTCCGTTCTTCTAATTTCTCAATCTGTTCCATAATTTAAACTTGACGGTGTAATACTTTCGTTAGTCTACTGACCATGTCATCTCTAGGGTTCCTCTATCCTGTTTCCTTTACAATTCTGCTCCTAATCGAACATCCTAGTTCATTAAACTTCATTTGCTAGCAACGCTGAATCTAAATCTAAATCCCCAAAACGTAAGCCCTCTCCACTACTTATCAAAACAGTATTCTAAATAAATGATAAGACCTCATTCAATCGATCATTAACCACCACAACATTCAACAACCATAACCATCGTGAACCATGGAACCTCAATCAATTATTTATTAACCTCAACAATTCCTCCAATTAAATCCATTAGCAACAGATTTAGAATATTAATCGAATCCATCCCACAATTCTTCTGGTACACCAACCAAAGATATATTTGTAGTACTGACCTAGTAAATCTTCAAACCTATGTTTTGTCATAGTACTGGTAAACCCATATATACGACAAACTTCCAACTCCAACTTAAAACAGAAACTGAACCATTCCAAATCATATACTTCTAACTTCCAATCAGAGTCAATTAGTAATGCTATCTATGCATGAACATGCAGTGTGTTGTCTAAATTCTTAGACAAATTCTTCATTCTTCAATTTAATTCAGCATATAACATGTCCTCATTGTGTGAGTAAAGTCCTTGTCATACAAAATCTTCTCTAACTCTATCCACATCATTGTAGTCACATCCTTGGTTATCCTAATTGGGTCTCAGTCGAGATAGAGAACTTAAACCAAATCCAACACAGATCCTATTATCATTTGAAACTTTTCCTAACTTAACCAAACCATAGGATATTATTCTCAACACAACTTTAGACTACAAACCACAACGACAAACAATGAATATCTTAATCATCTCCAAATTAATCGTCAATATTAATCCAAGTCAGTCTTATAAACAGACTAGGTTTTCAAAATTTCCAGTTCGTGATAGAATTCTAATTTATGCAGGAAGCAACAATCAATCAGTTTCTCATTTTAACCAAAATAGATTTCATATCCTAATTTAAGGTAGATTCCTAGCTTAACCATGTGGGCAATGATCACGGTACCAAACACCAAACTATCCGTTGCTAAAGATCCAAAACACTCTCTCTACAATTTCTTAAGAATCCTAACCGAGTAGATAAACTCCTAACTAACTAATTATCGCCTCATAATTCATCTTAGTCACTAGCCCTCAATATTCTTCCTTCCCAAAATAAATCCACCATTTATCTAACTCATTACAATGTAGGCGACCTTATCGAAATGTCTACTTAACATAGTTTATGCAAAATTTGCTCTTCAATTATTCCCTTTCTAACTTATAAAAATTTGGACAAAATCTCCCATGTTTCTTTACTTCCCCAAAGCTAATTCCTGAACTCAAAACCCAAGTAGTTCCAATATTGTCTATCCATTATCATCTCCGTCATTCAACTCTATCAAAAGAACCATAATTGCTTACATCAATTACAATCACCCAATTAATGTACTATTTAGTTTACATTACATTTCCTATAAGTTTTTCCATGTGACAGATTGTTTTCTCCCCCACTCAGTCAACCGTTTCATAGTCTCTTCCTTGTTATTCGCAACTTTTTCTAGTCAAATACTTCCATGTAATCTAGCCATGATACCCTTTCATTGCAAGACAAAAACAAACACGTCGATAATTAAATAAAAGAAAACAAACTTATTATAATACTTATAGTTGAAGGAGTATTTCCACGTCGAAGCTTGTACTGGTAGGCAGTAAACAGAATTGTTTTTAAAACTTGGGCGCTTTGATACCAACTGTAAGGACCCACATATTTTTTTTCTTCTTATGTTTAAAAATTGGGAGAAATTTAAAACTTTTTTTTTTACTTAAATCATTTTCTTTTCAACTGCGTAGTGGAAGATTATTTCATTCTTAAAACCATTTAAAAGACAATAATAAAATTCATTTCGTAAAACACAGCGGAAGACTTACAATAAAACAAAATATTGAGAAATACAATTCTTTTTCTTTTACATTTATAAATCACTTTACAAAACCTTTTTCTCTTTTTTAAATCCTTTAACTTAGCAAGCCACAAGAGCCATTCGTGCAAATCCTTCATCAATTGTCATTAACATCTTTTCTTGTTTCTTGTACATATGCAATCTTTTGTTTTTCATTTTCAGGAAAGGAACCTATCCTTTCCTTATACCGAGAGAAAGGATACATCCTATGGTCATATGGCTATCTGCCACTTCAGTGAGGAGATACATCCTATGGCATCACCACCGATGACCGTCATCATTCGCTTTTGTTAAAGATGTTGGGGATTTCCGTACAAGAGAAGAGGATACATCCTATGGTCCATGTGGCTAACCGTCACTCTGCTCCCTATGTGGGAGGAGATACATCCATTCAAGGTGTCACCACCGATGGACCGTCACCAAATTCCCAAACCCCGACACGCCTATTTACATTTATTCAATGATACAATAGATATTCCTACTGCCCAAGTGATGGTTGTCCGCTCAGGTGATCAGCCCTTGAGAATGTCGTTCACTTAGTATGTATAAGCATCCATTCTAGAACTTTTCATTTCCTTTTCAAAACCATGCATGAAAAACTATTTTCGTATCGTTTTAAAACCATGATGCATGATGCTTGTGAATGCATGCAGTTTGTATAATACAAGTGCTATAACATCTAAACATACTTGTCTATTAAACAAATCATTAAAAGAACCTAATTTTAATAAACACCCAACAAGCAGCAGTACAATTTATGAAACATGCTCAATATCTAGTAAAGAAGTAAACAACTTAAATATTCTATGAAAGCAATAAACAGTTAGCATACAACCCTAATTCTTGTGATGTAGGGTCCGAAGACCAAAACATATGCATATCATTTACCTGGGTCCATAGCATAGCTGCACTCTATTCTTGTTTCTTTAATACGTTCAAAACCATTAAATAAACACTCATTAATAACTACGAACTATTAATCTCACTTCCACAATTCATTACTCGCAAAGAGTTTAGCACAACCAATTCTCATAATAGAATTCCAACTAATCACACTTAACGGTTTCCATCCATTTATGTTCATCAATACCATAACCAATAAAAGAGTAACCTTGATTTACAGACCTTTAAACTCAACACCTCTCTTGATGTCACTAATTATCATATTCGTATATTTATGGATAGAGAGCAAGTCTTATAATTAAAATAGTTAACCTTCCTTGGTCTAGCATAAATAACATGCCAACTAATAGATTTATAGTCAACAGTACATTAGTCGTGATTAACATTTCATAAAACCACTAAGCTGCAAACATAACAGAGAACAAATTTCCTTATCTTCTACAATTATTCCATTAGAATCCATAAGCAGAAAAACCCTAAATAGAGAGCCTAAAATCCATAAATAGCAACGAAAATTCTTTATTCGTTTTTCTTTAAAATCCATAATCAACCACAAGCAAAGAGCAGAGACTCATTAGCACAGTATAACATCCATTAATCTTCAAAGCAGTAAACCAACACAAGGAAACTCATCATTTATCTTCTACTTATAACATACTTAAAATCCATAATTCGATGACAGCAGAGGACATAACTCCATAAAATCCGTAAATAGACAGGGAGGAAATCCTTACCTCAAGAACACCCGAGAAATACCATTGAACTCGTTCACACAACTTTTCCCTTCACTGCTATTTCCCTTCAATCTTTCCTTCTTCTTCTTAATTCCCTCTCGATCTTCAGCTCACATTACACCCGAGCTCTTCTTCACTCTGTAATATTATTAAATACATTACTTGCTCCAATTGATTTATAGCCAAGAAGCGTACAAGGATGGACAATCACACATAAATGGAGAAGGTCCAATCTGCATATGCCGCATGGAAAGTCCTTAACATTTTCTGGAGAATCACGTGGAGATTGCTAGAGGAACTACTGAAGAAAAACTCGTTCTGGTTCGGCCCAACGTGAAACGCACAGGTCACGATTCACCCCTGCCATCGCGTCCACACCCCTAGTGAACACGCCACACCAAAAATGTCGAGCAACAGAACGCCATGGAGAGAAAGAAACACAAACAGAAACTATCTGCTTACCTCAACCTAGCATTGCAAAGCTCTAACCCGCGATTTTGTTCTGTCCAAATCGTCCACACTAGTTGAACATTCTTCTAACGCCAAACCCACATCACGCTGAAGATCCATGCGTGCTCGAGATAGACGACACCAACCCACAAGCTCGCAAGACACAGTCGCCTCGAACTCAGCTTCACCCAAGCTCCCCGAGCTCTCTCTCTCTCTTTGCATCGCACTCTCTCTCACCTTCGCTCTCTTCTCTTTCATGAACTCTTTCTCTCTTCTCAAATGGTCGCGGGCCATTTCATTTTAAAATCTAGATCGAACCTGTTCGAGGAGAACCGGTTCAACTCCACATTTCTCCTCAACAGATTTTCTTTCCTCTCCTTCTAATTTATTTCATCCTTTAATTTATAAACACCCTCTTTTCCATTTATTTAAATTTCCCCCTTTCACATTCCTTCCATAAAACTAACCACAACTTATTTATTTTCATTTGTCTTCAAACCGGACCAGTTCAAGATAAACATGGTCAACCCCTTATTTCTCCCTTTTTATTTTATCCTCATTTTTTGGTCGATTCAGCAGACCAAACCCTCTACCGTGTTGCATCTGAATACCCAATTTCACCCCAGTTTTACATTTTTGGTTGCACCATGAAACTGTGTTCCGACCGATGACTCGACTGCAAAATGTCCAAATTTGATAGATTCAAAACCATCACGTCCTCAACTCTACCGCATTGCATGTGAAAACCATAAAACGTAACCTGTAACACATTTTGGATGCAAACCTCGACCACGTCTTTTACTATAGTGCGATCGAAAATTGAAAATACAGTCTGTAATGCATTTTCGGACGAGAAGCCCTCAACTCCAACTTCGACCTTGGTAAGACCAAAAATGTAAGGAGCAACTCGTGTGCCATCGACTGCAGTGCGACCGAAAACCCAGAATGCACCTTTTCCCTAAAAAATTTATACTTAATCACCCCACAATATTTTCCTTACATTTATATGGCATTAGCCCAATAAAATACCGTCCCACAATAAACTAAATTTATTTCATCAAATAAATCTCCCATAATTAACCAAGTAGTCTTATTACATCCAATTAATCTCTCAATTATCCTTAATTAATTCTGTTACGAAAATCGGGACATTACAATACTTATTCCAATCAATACACTTTTCTAAACTTTCAAGATCTCATGGATCCCATAATAAGGAAAGGAACCAACTCAGTGATCTTACGGAAAGAATGTCATGAAAATATAACTTTAAATCACATTCTAGACCAACTCGAAATTGTCCGGTCAATCAAACCAATCGACCCCAAAATGGATTAGTTGACCGCATATGTTGACCAAGACAAATTCTAGTCAACCAGGTTTTTGGTTTGGACAACCGCTCGTATCCAATGACCTTCTCTGCCATCGGTTTGGTTGATTGGTTTCTGAACTTAGTCGATCGATATGTTGCAAAACCAATCCAAATTTCCAAAAATTTCAACTTTTTGCCAATGGATTCAACTTTAAACATTTTAGAATGATTCTAGATGCAATTTATTTTGATTCCATGCATAAATTTAAATCTTTCATGCTCTTACATAATTTATGAATTAAATTGATAAAATTTCTATACCTTTGACAACTCGAAGTTTTTCCTCTTTTGTTTTCCTTCTTCGCAATTCATCTTAATGCTAGATCACCTATCCTTTAACCCATAAATCAAATTTCCAATCACATATCAAACTTGCAAAAAGAAATCATCATTCAAATAAGATGAAAGTAACCTATTTATTGAATAATTTGTGCATCTGAATCCCCATACACATTTTAGAAAAAGAATTCCAGATTCTCTACGCCTCCGATCACGTGGGGTAGTGATTTCCTCTATGCATTTTTCCCTCAAATGCAATCCAATTTTCTTTCTAGAAAAACACAGTCGATGACAACCCTTTAATGAAGGAAATAAATATCTTCCCCCCAAAACGACAACTGATTCCTTCCAAATTAATTAATATTAATTGCCTAATTAATTAATTATTTAATTTAAAACACAACCATAATTTTAGAGGGTTGCAGTTACAACATTCATTTCATAAACAAAATTTAGAACAACCTTAAAAGTTCCACGAAACAAATGGGGGTACTTCGCCATCATCTCTGACTCGATCTCCCAAGTAACTTCTCTCTCGCTATGGTTCTTTCACTAAACCCAAACCAAAGGAATCTCATAGTGACCAAAACCTTAGACCTCAAGGCTCATTATCCTCTCGGGCCCTACCTCATAAGAAATATCCTAATGGATAGACACATCGATCCAAGAGATAATATGCAATGGATCTTAGGTGTATTTCCTTAACATAGAAACATGGAACACATTGTGTAAATAACTTATCCATTGTCTAATGGTTAAGCCACTAAACTAATCAGCTCAATAAGTCGAAAAGAACCAATATATTTGGGGGCTAACTTACCCTCTACGCCAAATAAACTTATACCACGACATGATTGAACCTTTAAAAATACAAAGTCATCAGTCCCAATGTACACCTCTCACCTCAAAAGGTGTGCATAACTTTTCTACCTTCTCTGAATTATTCTTAATATATCCTTAATCATTTGAACATTTCTAGTTGATTACTGTATATGGCTTCATATGATAAAACATTGATACAAAACAAGTATATAATATTATTAATAAATTCAACTAACTGTAGATGATTTATTCAACAAACACCAAAGTCCAAAATACAAGAACTTAACATGTCCTTGATAATTTGAATCGTACATTCAAACTAATAATTAGTCTAACTTATTGGTAAGACAACTAAGTTTGCAAAAAAATATGCACTCATCAATAACCACACAAACTTCTCTACACATAGAGGACACTCCACTTCGGACACCTAGAGCAGTGCTAAGAACGAATGGAGATTCCATCTCCTCCACTTACAAACCCAAACCAGAGACAAAAACAAAAGAGATAAAGGAGAGTGTTGACCTGGGAGCACTACCCTGGGATGATGAGAAGGGCTGATGTGACGGCTGTTGTTGATTTTGTGGACGATTTCTCTTCAAATGCCTTTGTTGTCCACATGTGAGGACAGTATATGGGCGTTCGTGGAAAACCTTAGCCTCTAACACCAATTCATTTCTATCACGACCCAAAGATAGGTGTAATAGAAATACCGGGTCGAGCGACCTGATCCTCGGAGAGGACTCGATCATCTAGTCCAAGGCTTGGTTAGCAGTGGACAAGTTAAAAAAAATAAAAGTCATAGCCCACACGAGATGGGCCTAGGTCCACATAGTGATCATGAGAAATAATAGCATAAATAAAAGTAAACACTGTGCATCCAATCCAAAGTTCAAACAATATATGAATATTTTAATACAGGCCCAAACAATACTAGAATCCTCACCAAGAAAGAAATATAACACTCAAAAGGGAAAAATAAGGAAACAGAATCTACTCTACTAGTTGCTACTTCCAACCACCCTTGCCTTTACTTGGAAGGAGGGACTTGTTGAGGTGAATGACTACCTTAGTAGAAAACTTATACTAAAAGTATTGCATGTAAAACTAGTTTTATTTTTTCTCATCAAAACCATGGTCAAAATCAATAGCTTACTTGTGCATGGATTTAAAACCATTTCCAAAACATCATTTACCATCAAAACATACTCCATGAGTCACCGATGAGGCAATCATCAAAACTTCACTAGCTATGTAGTCAACTATAGTAAAATAAGCCTACATCATTTTTCACAAGTTAAATCAAAGGTCTGTGAAAAAGGAGAGTCGCTCAAGGACACCTCCGATACAATCACACAGAAAAGTGGCAGTTTGAAGATGACAACACCTCATGAGCCTGGAGGAATAACTCACGTAGAAGTTTAGTATCGACGTCCTCACTTCCATGGATGTACAGAGTGAATGTCCCGTATTTTGTGGATGTAGCCGACGTACAGAATAGACGTCCGCTCCCATGGACAATGGGGAGAGACATCCCCCAAAGGCCTTCAAAATAATCCCACAGTCGACTAGTTCCACAGTAACGTTCAACTGAGGATGACAATTCCAATGCAACGATGCAAGGAAAAACTCATCCCTTTCACCGATTCTCATCTCCATTTGGTCTAATCTTTTGCATAAACTCATATATACCCAAACATTTCGATATTTGTACATGGATTCAAGTTTCCAAGCTCAAATCTATAACCAACAAAACCTAAATTTGAAACTCATCAACGGAGATCAAAACTTAGCTTACTCGCAAAACCTCGTCACAAAAATTAGAGCTGAGGTCGTCACGAATGCAAGTCCAATGTTAGATCATTCTCTTTCTCTGATTCGATCTCACGTCTCTCTCTCTCTCTCTCTTTCTCTCTCTCTCTTTCCTTCTTTCGCGGTGTCGGCTGAATGAGAATAGGGTTTCTTTTCCCTTCTCTTTTTATTAAATTATTATTTTATATATATAACAAACATATATACTAAATACACAACTTTTTATTTTCTGATTCCTCTTATACTCCCGTTCGTTAAGCAAACTTCGATATGATATAATTCCTATTTATTGAATTATTTTTTTTGATTTATTTACCAGTTGGAGATAATCAATTCCACCAATTTGACATTTTACCAAAATTGACATGTGACCGCTACATGACAAAATAGGTCCACGTTTGAACACCCTGACCCAAAAATACATGAAAAATTACACATGAAATTTATCATTAATAAAATAGTAGTGTTTGTATCCTTGCCCACTTAAAGAATTTTGTCCCTGAAATTTAGTACAATTTGATCAAACCATCAAAGAGTTGGGGGTAATTTCGCATCATTTGAGGCTCGAGCTCCCACATAGCTTTCTCATTCGGTGTGATTCCTCCACATCACACGAAGTAAGGTAATCTCCATGCAACGAAGAATTCAAATCTTTTTATCGAGAATTCGTTCTGGCTCTTCCTCATACAAGATATCCTCATTCTCTTTATTTAATTTCTTTATGATTGTGCCTACTAAAAATGTTTTCACATTATATTTTTATATAACTTAATTTTTCAAAAATTCTTTCCTACATTAATCATTTGTATAATGACTTATATGTATATCACATGATAAAGGTTCGTGCATTGCATGTTTTAAATACTATACTTGTTACGTAAATTTATTGACAAAAATTAATTAGATATGTTCACATAAATAAGAGTAAAGACATAAGCGTTTTTTTGTAATTTATTAATAAAAATTAATTGAAAAAGGGTAAACTAAAAATATAAGTGACTTATCATTTTTGAATTGAGAAATTAACAAAACAACCAATTAACTATAAGATTAACAACAAGTTAACTATTGAATAATTTACGCTAATAACTTAAACACTGAACTATGAGAATAAACGAAACAAATATCACAGTTACGTTTTCTATTAAAAAACGTAATTGTTCTGCTACGGAACGTTGTCTTTTTAATAAACAGATTAAAAATATTACTTTCTGCACACTCAACGATTACTTTTCGTTGCAAAACGACAACATTCTACTTGTGAAAAGATTAATTTTTTATGCGAAAAATGAGACATTGGTGATGAGTATTGGACGATAATGATAGACTAAAAAGAGGAAAGATAAGATGGTAATGAAAATATGATAGGTGAAATTGAGAGGAGGGGTGAACTACCGAAAGATATTCGAAAAATTTAAAATGTAAGAATTGTTTTTTATGACAAGAATACCGTGTCAGAGCTTCTTGATATCGTCTTTGCGATAAGATTGCTTCAATTATTGTAATTTTAGCATAAACTAAAATAAAATTAGAATTACAAAGGATAATATTTTAGCATCGACTTCATAATAATATTTCTTTTAAGGATAATATTTTGACATCGACTTCACAGTAATATTTCTTTTAACAGATAACAATAATATTTATATCATTTATTTTCTATAGTTAAATATTTAATTTATTAATAACTTATTTTTCGTTTCATAGTTTTGTTGATGTTTATGTTAATTTCCATTTTGAAAAATGATTTGGTATAAATAACCATTATATATGTGATCTGTGATCACGTCTTGCTTTTGTTTTTTTTAAAAGGAAAAAAGAAAGAAGGAGGGCGATCCACGCTCTGAGCGCGTGGAGATGCCGAAGAATAGTACGTGGTTGAGAGTGAGAGTGTGTGAAATCCCTAGAATCGGATTATATAGGTCTAAACTTTAGGGATTCTTTCTCATATCCCCCATTTTCATCGATCTTCTCCACTCCAGCTGCTTCTTCCTAGTTCCTTCCATGGATTCTGTCACTCTTTTCTGTACAGGGGCTCTCCTCGCCGGCGCCCTTTACTGGTTTGTCTGCATTCTGGGTCCTGCCGAGCAGAAAGGCAAACGGGCTGTAGATCTCTCCGGGGGTTCCATCTCCGCCGAGAAAGTTCAGGATAAGTATAAGCAGTACTGGTCCTTCTTCCGACGTCCCAAGGAGATCGAGACGGCGGAGAAAGTTCCTGATTTTGTGGACACTTTCTACAATTTGGTCACCGATATTTATGAGTGGGGCTGGGGCCAGTCCTTTCACTTCTCCCCATCTATTCAGGGAAAGTCTCACCGTGAAGCCACGCGCCTCCACGAAGAGATGGCCGTCGATCTCATTGACGTCAAGCCTGGAGATCGAATTCTAGACGTTGGGTGTGGAGTCGGCGGTCCTATGCGAGCCATAGCCGCTCACTCTCGCGCTAATGTGGTTGGAATCACGATCAATGAATACCAGGTCATGCGGGCGAGGATGCACAACAAGAAGGCTGGGCTGGATTCGTTATGTGAGGTTGTCTGCGGAAACTTCCTTCAGATGCCGTTCCCGGACAATAACTTCGACGGCGCGTACTCGATTGAAGCGACCTGTCACGCGCCGAAGCTGGAGGAGGTGTACGCCGAGATCTTCCGGGTTTTGAAGCCGGGATCTCTCTACGTTTCGTATGAATGGGTCACCACTGATAAATACAGGGCCGATAATTCAGAGCACGTCGAAGTTATCCAGGGGATTGAACGGGGAGATGCGCTCCCCGGTCTGCGAAGCTATGCCGATATTGCAGAGACGGCGAAGAAGGTGGGGTTTGAAGTGGTGAAGGAGCGAGATCTGGCTAAACCACCGGCTCTCCCATGGTGGACCCGTTTGAAAATGGGTCGGATGGCGTACTGGAGGAATCACATTCTAGTGTCTGCACTGGCTGCTTTGGGAATAGCTCCCAAAGGAACTGTTGATGTTCATGAAATGCTATTCCACACCGCCGATTACCTGACTCGCGGCGGAGACACCGGAATTTTCAGTCCGATGCACATGGTCCTCTGCCGGAAACCCGAATCCGCGAAATCGTCTTCTTAACTCAAATGGGTGTTTCCGGGTATCATTGTACCGACTCTGTCGTTTTAGCTTCTTAGTTTTCTTCCTTAATTATTTTTGTTTTTCCCCTTAAACAGTGTTCAAAATTTTCGAATTTGTTTCAATTTCTGGTCGGATCTTTGTTTATCTGCTCTGAAAATTTCGATGCTTTTGAGTCCACAACTATGGCGAAGGCTGTGGAAATTGCAGAAAAGACTGACACAAATTAAAAGAACGAAAAAAGGTTCCTCCTTTTCTGCCTCGATTATTCCACCAAAAGCAGCATTAAAAATGTAACAAAAACAAGAATCAATTTGCAGGGGAGAGGAGGAGCGGAGTGCACATGGAGATGGGAAGGAGAAAGCAAAAACGCCAAGACGCCTAGGTGACTCAGCTCGTGCACAGGAGTGTTAACGACGGATTACATTTCGCTTAATATTTTAATTATTAAATAAAAAAATCCATTTTTTTATGCTCATTTAGGCTGTTGCTTAGCCATTGTCGTTTTGGTTTGTGAGAGAAAATAGAATGCTGCCAAACAAGTGTTGGGGTGTCAAAAGCCAGCCACCCAGATGCACATGTGGGGCTTACAACAGCCCGGCGGCAGCACATTACACATATGTAGTGGACCACCTCTCTCTACTTTCCTCTCTCTTCCACCCTTTGCTTCTCTGTCTTCCTCTCATTCTTCCTGCAATTCCTAAACTTTCTTTAATTATTATTTAACCATGGAATGCTCATACCACGCTTGTTCTTCCCCTTTTTCCTCGACGAATTTGCAAATCCCACGCCTTTATTTCAAAAAGAGCCATTGTGGGTGTAAACGCACGCAGCTTTAGTTGGAGGTTGATATTATATTTGAATGGCAGCGATGGGACGTGTTGATTTAGCCCGAAGCACATGCTAATGGTTTTGACTCCCCAGCTTTTGCGGCGCTGATTCAGCTGATCCATAACGGCATGATTTTCAAATTATGCTGAAGAACATCCAGAAAAACCCATGCGCTTTTTAGATCCGACTCATGTTTGGGCTAAAATCGAAGCCCATATTTCTCTCCAATCAGACCATGCTTAATTTCATCTGGTCACTTCAACATACCTTCAAACACAGATTTTCATGGCGGTGCATGATTAATGGGTGTAGATGACACCAAAAATTGCAGTAAAAATCTGAATCAAAGAAGCCATCAGTTTATGTGGACAAGTTGAACCCACAAAAATTTTCCCCCTCCAATGGCTGCTGTCACATTTTCCTCTCAACCTGCCATGAAACTAATCGCCTCTTCTCTAACTCTTCCTCAGTTCTCTTGCTCTCCAACCTTAACCCACCGGTTCTTATCCGCCGTGCGCTCTGCTGCTGCGCCTGGTGCTGAGAAAGCAAACAGCGAGGCGAGGGTTTGGCAAATCCATGACATTTACGAATTCGATGAGTCCGCGGCCAAAAACAGGCTAGTGGTGTTTGAATACGCGAAGAGTCACAGCTATCACATCAATAAAAATATATCCTTCCACGGTCAACCTGAGCCGCATGTACAACGTTGAATTCATGCTGGTCATGCGCGACGAATCAGAGGAGCTTCGCCGGATAGAGAAGATAGAGAAAATCCCTCACTTTAGCTTCTACTAAAGCATGCAGAAAATCCAAGAAGAAGGAATCGACCCGGACCAACTGGTCGGAGATGTTCTGCACTACGTGGACAATCATTGGAGACGAGGAGAAGCTAATCGGTGACTACAAGAAAGGTAGACGTGAAATTCCTCTTGTTATTGGAATATAAATTATTGATTAATTGTCTTAAAATAACTTGAATGATCTTTCAATACCTGCCAAATTCCAAAGTCCAATGACAAAATTCTAGAGTTAGATTTCATAAAACATGACCTAGTAGAACATTTTTTGTAAATAAAAACATTTGGAAATAATTATATGAAATACCATACATAAAATTCTTTCTTGAACATAACATTGAACTTTGATCGTTTCCTTCATTCTTAACGTTTTAGGAGTGAGTGGTGAAGTTTAACCAACTCAAACCGTTCTATCGTTTAAGGAAATTGCGATGGTGATCTATCACCATAATGGTGAGCTTGACCATTATGGTGAATCATAACCATAACAATTTCAAGATCATTATACAAGAATTAATGGTGATCTTTGGCCAACTAATCCCTTCTCATTTTCTTTACATGCGACTATCTCAGTGTCCATATTTCTTAAATAAAAACGAATGTATGTAAAATCGTTTCGTAATTTCTCTTATAAATCATGATGCATGAATATACATGAATGCATATAATTCCATGATCATTAACAGCTCCTCAATTCCACGCATTCCATCAAATAAAAAGAAAGAAGTCTATCTTATCCTCAACATCAACAACTTAATATCTACCAAACACAACAATAACATCAATCTTTCAAACAACAATAGAAGCAATTCAACTTAATCTTTCAAGAACAAACATTAAACATCATATCCTTAAGAATCATAAAACCTTAACTCTTGTTGTAATGACCCGGTTTTTCCTTTCTTAAAACATGACATTTTTTTAGAAAAAGCTTAAAATTTAAAACTTTTCTTTTCACAGAGGAAGACTTATCATTTTAATAAATACATTGCGTAGTGAAAGACTTTTTGTAACATCCCGTAACTTTTTTAGTATAAAAATTTTCTTTTCTTTAAATCATTTACATAATGGAAAACCAAAGTAATAAACATATAGTGGAAGTCTCAGAGTAAACATACAATAGAAGTCTTTTACATTTAAATACTATAAAAACAATTTAAAAACTATTAAACAAACACAAGTAAACAATTAACTTAAAATAGTTTGAACTCATAAAACACTTAAAGCTTTTATTATATTTAAATACATTTATTTCATTTTCGTAAGCCATAACCCAAAGTTAATGTTGCCAACAGCACAAACGCCTAACCCGGTGATTCCCCATCAGCTACGTCATTTAACAGCTTTATCAAATCATCGGCTCCTTACCTACATCAATGAGACCTAACTATGAGCATAAAGCTCAGTAAGCGGTATAAATGTAAAACATACAATACACATATAACTTTTATAATATCATATACATTTTTTAATTTTACTTATTTGTTACTATTCATGTCTTTTACTGTTATTTATTCCGTTTATGCTGGGCGTATCCAAATGGAGCACACAAACTATAATACCCTGGATTTTTATATCAGAATTTATTAAGAATAATTGAAAATTAATTAGGGGTATTTGGAATAATTGGATGATTATCGGGGTATTACCAATGACGTAACCGTTTGGATATAATTTAAGAGAATTTACTAGAGGTTTAATTGATGGAAATTCATTTGGGAAATGGAATTAAAGAATTTAAAACACATCTGTAATAATCCTTTAACGACATTTGGAACAAGTTGAGAGTTACAATTTGGGACGATTATTATGCGGTACGAATATTTAACACTTAATATATATTTTTAATGTTAAGTAATTAAGATTTAAAATGAGATTTAAAATAAAAGAAAAGGAATTGTGG
>CM039485.1:21223821-21295608 GCA_022433065.1 Begonia loranthoides
TAGGTTATAAATTTCCATGGTTAGACGCATTGAAAGACAACTTTTTACGAGATTAATATATTGCTATTTCCCTTCCTTGTGAGGAAATTCCGACTCCGTCGAGCGGCCACCCCGGATCTTCGAATCCGAGACGAAGTAGAGGACTTCCTTGTTAGCAAGCTCGTGGTGCTTGAGCTAACTCATAAGTTTTCCCTTTTCAAACTTCCATTGGGAGTTTGAGCGAGGGAAAACCGAACCATTGCCTGCGATCGGTAGATTTTCTTCGAAAATCTAGAATTCGTGAACCTAACGTTAGATAGTTCCCGGATCCGATCAAAGGTCTACATCTCCTTCCCTGTCATTCTTCGTGGGTTACTAACACGTACTTCCTTTTGCAGGTCGTCTCGTGTCAAGTGGTATCAGAGCCTCAATCGCTTCCCTTTCTTGGCTGCCAATCGGATCACAACTACCTATTTTATCGCACGCATTTTCCTTTATATTAGTTTCCTTGCCATGACTTTTGAACTATCATATATGCTATCCTTTACCATTTTGATACGTCATATCTACCATAACTTGAATCTGCTATCATTTTGATATGTCATATCTGCCATAACTTGAATCTGCTATCATTTTTGAACTATAATTTTGGTTTGTGCGAGTTTACTAGAACTGCCATAACTTTTGCTGTGGGTTTCGGATTTTCACCCAAAAGATATCGTTGGAAAGCTCTTTCAGAGATCTACGTGGTTGTTTACCAAGGGGGTGAGTCAAGTCTTCAAGGCCAATTGGATGGTTTGTCGGGCGTAGTTGGAGACCTTGGTAAGCAACTTGCAGACGTATCTTTGGGTTTACGTCAAGTGATGGAACAAATTGGACGCAATAATGGCCGTAATTTTATTCCCGAGCAGAGAAGATATCAAGAGACACCTCAGCGACATCGAGGAGAAGTTCCAAGAGAACGCTTCTATGAACCGAGACCCCAATACGAGGACGAGCGGGTGGAGCCTCAAAGACGAAGGACCTGAAACTACGACTACTTGGAAGACGATGAATGGAGATGAGGAAGAGAATTATCGTCCAAGACGCTATAAAGATGAGCAAGATCTACGAAATGCTAAGATATCTATCCCACCTTTTAATGGAACTTGTGATGGAAACACATTCCTTGACTGGGTAGATAAAGTTGAAAAGGTATTCGATTGCCGTGATTATTCCGAGCGAGTCAAGATCCAACTCGTAGCCCTCGAGTTGACGAACCACGAGGCCTTATGGTGGAACAATATAAAAGCCCAACGCATGCGAGAAGTGGGGTATCCAATTCCTACATGGGATGTGATGAAAAACCTCATGCATAAGAGATTCGTCCCCAAGTATTATAAGCATGAACTTTACCAACAAATCCATAGCTTGCGACAAAACAACCAAACCGTTGACGAATATCTCACCGAATTTGAGACGCTTAAGATGCGTGGAGGAAATGAAGAACCTGAAGAACAAGTTGTCGCCAGATTCATCAGAGGTCTTAACCGAGAAATTGGAGATACGATTGAGTTGCAACAATTAGAGACCATGGACATGGTTATACAATTAGCCCTTACCATTGAGAGGCAACTTAGCCGCAAAAGAAACGTCAACTATCCCTCCAAGTTTACCCCAAAACCTCAAGAAATTAGGAGACAACATCCAGCTTCCAATAATGCAATTTCTACACCTCATTGAAACAAAGGAAGAGAACCAGCTAAACGCAATTGGCCACCAAATGAGTCCAGTAGCAAAGCCAGTAGCAAAGCCATTATCCAAGATAAGCCCACTGGAAATAACCAAAAGGCAAGGGACATCACGTGTTTTAAATGCCATGGCAAAGGACATTACGCGAGTGATTGCCCAAACCGCCGTGTGATGATTTGCAAAGAAGATACCGGTGAATGGGAAAGTGAGGATTTTATTGGACAATATAGCAATGAACAAGCAACTACCGAAGAGACTGACACTGACGATGATGCATGCCCTCCACAAGACGGACCTCTACTGATGGTCATCCGTCGTGTGCTCATGTCACAACACATCAAAGAGGACTGTCAAAGGGAAAACATATTCCACAGTCGTTGTGCTGTTAAAGATAAAGTGTGTTCCGTAATCATTGATGGAGGAAGTTGTGTCAATGTTGCTTCGCAAGACATGGTCCAAAAACTTCAATTACCAACCGTTGCACACCCACACCCATATAAATTACATTGGTTGGATGATCAAAATGACATCAAGGTCACCAAGCAAGTAACTGTTGACTTTACAATAGGAAAATACAAGGACTCAGTTCTTTGTGATGTTGTTCCCATGAAGGCTAGCCATTTGCTACTCGGAAGACCTTGGCAGTATGATCGCAAGGTAACTCACGATGGATTCTGTAACCAATATTCCTTTAAATTCGGAGGCAAACCAATTAAGCTTTTACCTATGACTCTCGAACAAATTGCTAAGGATCACGCGGTGAGAAAAGAACAGAAAACCAATGAGAACCTCTTAATGTCCAAACAAGAAATGAGAACTTGCATAGCTCGAGGAGAGACACTTATTCTTGTTTTGTTCCGAGATAGAGTGATGGAACTTGGAGAAATTCCACCACCTATCAAACACCTGCTGATCAAATTTCAAGACATTTTTCCAGAAGAACTACCCCATGGGTTACCACCTTTAAGAGGTATTGAACATCAAATTGACTTAACCCCTGGAGCAGCCTTACCAAACCGCCTGGCTTATCGGATGAGACCAGAAGAGACAAAAGAGCTTCAAACCCAAGTACAAGACTTGATGGACAGAGGTTATATACGTGAATCAATGAGCCCTTGTGCTGTGCCAACATTATTAGTACCCAAGAAAGATGGCACCATGAGGATGTGTGTTGACAGCCGAGCCATAAACCAAATTACTATCAAGTATAGATATCCTATCCCAAGGCTCGAGGATATGTTGGATGAGCTCTGTGGCACATCTATATTTTCAAAGGTGGACCTTAAGAGTGGGTACCACCAGATTCGCATGCGAGAAGGTGACGAGTGGAAAACTGCCTTTAAGACCAAGTACGGCTTATTCGAGTGGATGGTCATGCCTTTCGGCTTATCAAATGCCCCCAGTACCTTCATGCGATTAATGCACCATGTATTAAAGGACCTATTGGGTAAATTTGTTGTCGTTTACTTCGATGATATTTTGGTATACAGTCTAGACCTTCCACAACATGTCACTCACCTTAATGTTCTATTTGAAACCCTTCGCAAAGCAAAACTTTTTGGAAATCTAAAAAAGTGTTCTTTTGGACAAGAGAAGGTCTATTTTCTTGGATTCATCATATCTAAAGATGGAATGGAGGCTGATGAAGAAAAGATAAAGGCCATCAAAGAGTGGCCTACACCAAATGGGATATCAGAAGTAAGGAGTTTCCATGGATTAGCTTCATTCTATCGGCGATTTATACGAGATTTCAGTTCTATTGTTGCTCCTATTACCGAATTAACGAAGAAAGGAGTAGAGTTTGCTTGGACTCCCAAATGCCAAATGAGTTTTGATACTATTAAAGAAAAGTTGTGTAATTCTCCGGTTTTGGCACTTCCTGACTTCAATAAAGTTTTTGAGATCAAAAGTGATGCTTCAGGAGTTGGAATTGGAGCAGTTCTAACACAAGAAGGCAAACCTCTGGCCTACTTAATTACTCTACATACGATAAAGAGTTCTATGCAATCATTCGGGCACTTGAACATTGGCAACATTACCTCTTATCTAAAGAGTTTGTCATCCATTCTGACCATCAATCACTTAAGCACATCAAGAATCAGCATAAATTGAATAAGAGACATGCCAAGTGGGTCGAATTTTTAGAAAGGTTTCTATACACTTTAAAGTATTTGAAAGGAAACGAGAATGTAGTCGCGGACGCTCTCTCTCGCAAAAGAATCCTTTTCACCGAATTGAGGACAAAATTTTTTGGATTTGAGTGGATCAAGAATGCTTACGAAACCGATAAAGATTTTGGTTCTCATTATGCGAAATGTCTAACCAAACCCGATAGGGGTTTTTGTTTGATAGATGGATTCCTTATGCATAAAGGAAAAGTTTGCATTCCTCAAGGTAGCCTACGACTTAGCCTAGTAAAAGAGGCTCATAGTGGAGGTTTAGCGGGACATTTTGGGGAAAAGAAAACCATTGAGCTACTTAAAGAGAATTTTTATTGGCCACATATGATGCATGATGTACACCATCTGTTGGAGCAATGTGCTACTTGCAAGAAAGCCAAGAGTAAAGTCTTACCGCAAGGACTATACATGCCCTTACCAGTGCCTACCCATCCTTGGATCGACGTAAGTATGGACTTTATCTTAGGCTTACCACGGACCGCAAGGAGCAAGGATTCTATTTTAGTGGTCGTGGATAGGTTCTCAAAGATGGCTCACTTTTTGGCCTGTAATAAGACTGATGATGCCCCTAATATTGCTGACCTCTTCTTTAAGGAGATTGTCCGTCTCCATGGAATACCACATTCAATCGTGTCGGATCGCGACACTAAATTTTTGAGTACTTTCTGGAATGTTTTATGGAGAAAATTGGGAACAAAACTGTGTTTTAGCACATCCTTTCATCCCCAAACGGACGGACAAACAGAAGTCGTCAATAGGACTTTAGGCACATTATTGAGATGTACCGTGGGAAAGAAATTGGGAAATTGGGACGTTCTTCTCCCACATTTGGAGTTTTGTTACAATCGATGTGTTCATTCGACAACCCACAAGACACCGTTTGAAGTTGCATATGGTTTTAACCCTTCAACGCCTTTGGACTTATTACCCTTGCCGACCAAAGACCTTATCAATGCCTCTGGTGCACATAAGGCTGAGCAAGTTAAGAAATTACATGAGACAGTGCACGCGGCTATTAGGAAGAGCAATGAGGGTTACGCCAAACATGCCAATAGAGGGCGTAAGGAAGTGATATTTAAAGAGGGGGACTTGGTATGGGGACTTGGTATGGTTGCACCTAAGAAAGGAAAGGTTTCCTGACAAGAGACGTTCGAAGTTACTCCCAAGAGCGGATGGACCTTTCAAAGTCTTGGAAAGGATAAATAATAATGCTTATAAGATTGACCTTCCCGGAGACTATGGGGTGTCAGCCACTTTCAATGTCCAAGATCTATCACCCTTCGTGGGTGATGACCCTATTGAGGAAGAAGAGCTCGAACCATTGGATTTGAGGACAAATCCTCTCTCACCTAGAGGGGATGACATGCCTCAGGGGCCGAGGCCTATTACTCGATCGCAAACAAGGTCCTTACTGTCACTTAGCCAAATTACTGATGATCTTGTTTCTTTTGCAGGTATTAACTTCGAGGATGATTCTATTTGGGATGTTGTCCCAACGGATAAGGAGCAACCTGTGCATGTCTTGACTTGGGACACACGTGAATGTTATGAGCTTCATCAGACGGGAATTTGTCTTCCCGGCATCCCAAACGTGTAACCTTTCAATTCTGCATATTTTTATTTATTTCTTATTTTTATTTTCATGGCAAACATTGAGCCTATTTTGTGAGGGTAAAGCATGGTTATAAGCTTTACTCATTCATGCATTTAGATTGTTGGTTAGGTTAGATGGTGATGATTGAGTTATGGGCTAAGTCCAATCCTTTTCAAGCCCAAGGAAAGAGCAAGCCCAAAGAAAACATCAAGGAGCTGCCACGTGTACGCCATGCATGTTCTTCCACCAGCTTTAATCTCGGCCATTCATTCCACAATCATCCAAGAGCCTGCATATTGCCACCCACATGCCTCATCTTGGCCGTCCATCATCTGCCTCATCTCGACCGTCCATCACCCCTACTCATCATCACCTAGGTTATAAATTTCCATGGTTAGACGCATTGAAAGACAACTTTTTACGAGATTAATATATTGCTATTTCCCTTCCTTGTGAGGAAATTCCGACTCCGTCAAGCGGCCGCCCCGGATCTTCTAATCCGAGACGAAGTAGAGGACTTCCTTGTTAGCAAGCTCGTGGTGCTTGAGCTAACTCGTAAGTTTTCCCTTTTCAAACTTCCATTGGGAGTTTGAGCGAGGGAAAACCGAACCATTGCCTGCGATCGGTAGATTTTCTTCGAAAATCTAGAATTCGTGAACCTAACGTTAGATAGTTCCCGGATCCGATCAAAGGTCTACATCTCCTTCCCTGTCATTCTTCGTGGGTTACTAACACGTACTTCCTTTTGCAGGTCAAACACGTTTAGTTTATAAGCTTTTGTCTTGGTGCACGCTAATTTATTAATTAATTAACGAGTTGTACAGGAACTAATCATGCAGGTTAATAATTAGTTGAGTACGTTAATCTATCTAGAGAAATCAACTAGTCCGATAGTCAAAGCATGTTTAACTTAGCTTAAATGTTTAATTACCCGTATGTTAATTCGTCTGTTGTTAAATCAGTTAGTGGCATGTAAATCAACTAAGGTAATTAATTAACTTGAGCATGTTAATTAATTTGGGTATACCATGAAACTAGTTAGAAGGTAAATTGACCAATGCATGTCATCTTAATAAATTAGCATGTTGAACTATTAATTGATTTACTAGTATGTTAAGTAGCTCACTAATAGGTTTAATTAACTCAATTAATAGACGAGCATGTTAATCAATTTAAGCATGTTAAAGAACTTAGATAATAATGGTAACATGTTAGCAAATTAGAAAACGTAACCAAAGTAATCAATCTTGAACATGAAAAGTACCTAGGATAACTAAGTAGAGTAGACTAATTACCTAGAGATAAATATAGGAAGCATGTAAACGGGCTAGAAAGTCGATTTGAAGAAATTACTTGTTAATAGTATCGTGTTCTACTTGTCCAAGCATGCTCCCCTCATTTAAATTCATTATATGTGTTGATCGGGCGTGCTATTCCGTTTGGTTGTTTACTCTTCATATTAATTTCTATTATTATTTATACGCATTCACAATTTCAGTTACTTTCTTTTATATGCACATTTCAATTTCTATGAATGTTATATTGTGAATCATCATGTATCATGATAGGTTGAGAATGTATGGTCATGCATCATGTTAATAGAAACTAATAGAGAGTGCCACGGGGTGGTACGCACACATGCATGAGTGAGGATAAATGATGAAAATGAGTAAAACGGTAAGATAATAAAGGCCTCTGTGGTCCGATAGCTTAGCCCGGCACAGACACAAAGAAAAGAATAAGGGAGTTGGAGGATGGTGGGGTAAGTACAGATCAGCCAGGTAGACAGGATTTAAAAGAATATTACATTTCCCTTGTCGGGACTGCGAAACTGTCTACCCTAGGTGGTTGAAGCCGACAAAGATCTACCCTACCGCTACGGATTCCTCCAATCTCCAGTTCGAAGTACGAGTAATAAACGAACGACTTAAAGTAAAGTAATAAAATGGTAAATGACTAATGAAAGGATTGGTTTGGGTGGCCCCCATTCCAAAAGAATTAAAGAAAATCATATGCATATTGCATAAACCCTTTTTCTTATTGAGCCATTAGGCTCACGTATTACTTGCGGTGTAGGTACAAACAATGAACAGATAACAATAGGCTCATATACGAAAATGACAAACAAATAATAAAGTAGAGGTGAAGGAATTTGCACGAACGAGATTCGAAGCTGGCCAGGCTAAGGGTAAAATGAGAAATAGTTGTAATCACATTAAGTTTTATTGTATTGTATTGCATTGTTTAGTTTCTTCTTTAAATGACTCATTTACGCATCCACCATGTTTTACAATGATTTATTTTTATAACGCTTCTACACATTTATCAATTGGTTTTTCATAACTGGTTTAAAAGAGTCAGTAGTGATCCGGTTAGATGCACTCTGATATGTTTTGGTTTAAAAGAAAATTTCAAATTTTCACGCATTTTCAAGGAATTACAAAAATTCGGGCCGTTGCACAAACATCCGTTTACTTATCTTGATTTCTGTGTCAGGCGTATTCAACCGGACCACAGTTATTTACTTATTTTAACTTTATGTGTCGGGCTTAACCAACCGGTCCACAACTATTTATTTATCTTTGGTTTTTGTACCGGGCGTAACCAACCGAACCACAAAAACAACTATTTACGTTCATTTCATTTTTGTTTACTTTGATTTTGTATCGGGCATAACCAACCGACCACAGTTCTTTATGTATATTCTATTTTAGTGTACTTTAGGATTCCAAGTCTTAACGTTGTCGTGCACATACAATCATATCTAACGTGTTCCTCACTCGTATTCGTAAAACGTGATCCGTCCTAGCTAAGGAACTGAACTTAAATCCAATAAACATGCAATTCATAACAATCAATTAAACAAACAGTAAACACCCCCTAATTCCCGTGATGTAGGCTCTTTCGGACAAAACACATGCAGTATCACTTACCTGAAGTCCTTAGCTTTAATGGTTTAACACTTGCTTTGTCCTTTTCCAAAAACCTATTTAAATCATATACATATTTATCTATTAGATCTCTAAAAACTATCATCTACTCGCATGTTACTTATCCAACGCTTCAAGGATTATTATAATCTCACAACTATTACTTAACAGGGCTTAATTCTTTCAATAGCATTACTCTCAACAATTCAGGTTACATACAATCCACTCCTTTAACATCCAAAGTCAACCATTTATCCCAATAACTACCTTCTCCTACAACTCATCTCAACAACTTATACCACATGATAATAATCAACTTCATGAATAACACCCTAATACCTAGATTCTACTTAGCATACATGCATTGACTTAATCCATTTCCAATATATCCAATAACCAACATAATATAACCCTAACCAATTAATATATCCAATATTATCACTTGGCAGAGGACATATGATCGACAAAACCAATACGATATATTCAGGAGAGAGAAATCGTTACCTGTAAATACCCAAAGTGAAGCTCTTGTATTTCCTCTCCGTTTTCCTTTAAACCAAAACCTTCCGGGTCACTCATTGAAAATCCTACACAGTTCCTTTCAGATTTCCTCTAAAAATTCTAGAA
This sequence comes from Begonia loranthoides, assembly GCA_022433065.1. Lineage (NCBI taxonomy): Eukaryota > Viridiplantae > Streptophyta > Magnoliopsida > Cucurbitales > Begoniaceae > Begonia > Begonia loranthoides. The sequence goes on from CM039485.1 coordinate 21,232,863, forward strand.
CCTCACCACAACTCTCAATCACTCATTGAACTCCCTTCATAGTTTCTCTTTACTCAGACACTAGTTTCCTTAAACCGTAGAACTCCTCTAGCAACCATTTGGGCTTTCAACAGAATCTAGAATACCCTCACTGCTTCTCACAACATTTTGGTAGAGTAACACTAACCTTTTCTTCCTTCCTAAACATTGCTCTCTTCACCCTCTATTTGTAGGCCATTTTTCCAACCCCTCATCAATGCCCGCGAGAAGACAGAAGGCCAAGGGATGTAGTCCATCAATGTCCAGTAACTCCTTCAACATTCAGACATTCCAAACGATGTTTCCTTTCATCTTATCATCGATTTAAACTCTTCAGATTATCCTTCATAAATTCGCGGTCGTTTAAAAATTCATCGTAGCCAATCGACCACTGGATTCTTCATACTCTCACGCCAGTTGATCGCACCTTGCCAATCAACCACCCCAATTGACTGCCATCTCCCCTTAAGCTTGCTGTCATTTAATTCTCTAGATTATTTTGTTATTCCATGCAACCATAATCTCATAACGTGACAATATATATATAACCCTTAATAAACCATAATTCACTCTTTCAAATTTCCAAACTTCAACATATACTATATGTTTCACCAATCTTTCTTCACATTATCCCTCATTAAATCCAATATGCCCTAAAATATTATAAATCTTATACCTTCAACTTTATTATATCTAAGTATATTTTCTTTTTCTAATTTTACTGACTGTCAATCTAATTGATATCATCTAATCTAACTCTAAATATCACCAAATAATTCTTCAATTAACCTCAATTCTTCCCAGAAGCTAATTATTAACATAACGGGTTATCATAATTCACTTATTCCAATTTCGTTTCTCTGGACCAATATCTTTACTTGTCCAACTCAATTCCTATCATCCCCAAGATTATCACTTGATCCATGCCTTTGGCTTCACAAAAATTTGGGATATTAGACGTTTCATTCATAAAACCATTTAAAGATAATTAATAAAATCATTGTCTTAAAAGGGTTTGAAATTTAAAATAATTTACAAAACTCTTTACAAACTCTTTTTCTTTAAATCCTTTAGCACAGCCAGCCACAAGATCCACGCGTGCAAATCCTTCATCAATTGATCTTCAACCTATTCTCGTACGTACCTACATCAACAAGACTTAAACTATAAGTTTAACACTCAATAAGTGATATAAAATAAACATGCACATGCTATGTAGTTTTTAAAATCTGTATGCAATTTATGTTTTTTTTGTTTCTGTGTCAGGCTTTACCTACCAGTCCACAAAACATATATTTACTTATCTTTGGTGTCTATGTCGCGCTTTATCTACCAGTTCACAAAAATGACTATTTACGTTTATTGACATTTCCTTTTTGTTTCCTTTTCAAAACCACATGCTTAAAACCATTTAGTAATCATTTTAGAAAACCATGATGCATGAATGCTCATAAATGCATACATTTCTATATCCTCAAAACATGATCAGTATCAATCCTATAATCCTCAAAACATGATCCATATCAAATCCTTAACTTAATCTAATAAACACATAATTAAAAGAGCCTAATTCTAATAAACACACAACAAGCAACAATACATCCTCAGCATATTATCACAATCTATTACATCTAGTAAATGTAGGCATCAAACAATCATAACTCTTATAATGTAGGGCTCCAAAGACCAAAACACATACTTTCCATAATTTCTTAACCAACCAAAATTGTCCACATTTATCTCAACCAATAGAGAATAATTCCATTGTCTATTACATTGCTTCATCTCACATTTACCAAGTAGTAATTAAAACAGAGAACCAAACTTGCACATTTATCAAGCCACAATGACAGAGAATAACTTCCAACCAATATAGCCTTAACTAATATTCTTAATAATTCTATAGCAGAGACAAATCCATCACTCTGCATAAATCATTCCAAAGGGTGAATAAAACCAATAGAGCATATTTATATATCGAAGCACAATTGATAGGGAATAATTCATTTCCAACTTCATACCAATCATAGAGGTTGCATAACAACAATTATACGACCAGTAACAAAATAGGAAGCCAAACTTCCATTAGGAAAGCTTACACATTTTCCTCAATATAATCCAATAAGGTAGTAAATAAACAGAGGACCAATTCTAGGCAATCGAGTATACTTCGTCCAAAATATCTATAAATAACACAGAGAGCACCAACCACATAAAATCCATAAAACTAAGGAGGAAAGCATTACCTGAAGCATTTGAGAAGAACCTGAAGAATTGTTCCTCCATCTCCTTCTTCTTTCTTTATTTCCTCTCAGCTCCACTTTCTTCACCAGAGAGCCTTCCTTTCTCTCTTCTTTCTCTCCTCTTCTCGGTCACTCACAGCTCACAGATTTCTCCCTCGGCTTTCACTCTTTTCTCCAGAGAGCTTACTCTGTCTCTTTTTCGTCTCTGTCTTTCTCTCCTAAAGCTTTTCCCATAAGCTTTTCATATATCCCAATATATCTCACCTAACACCATCACTAGGTTGCCATCCATAAACTAAAGCACGAGGAGAAATCACAAGAATACAACCACTTAGGATTCATGCATCAACTAGGAAAACAGTCAAAAACCAAACAGCCAATCCCTTTCAGTGGAACTGGTCGATCAAGTGATAGACTGGTCTAACAGACCACAAGTCTCCGTAACCATTTTTTGCTTCTGTTCATTTTACCCCGAAGTGATCAATCGATCAAACTTTCTTCTCCCAGTGGTTGATCACATGATCAACCGCTCCCACGCTGAAATTTTTCATTTCTCGCCACTGGTGCCTTTTTGTTAGGCTTAGTTTTATTTTGATGATGACTAAATGGTTTAATTTGAAAAAAATAATAAGTTGGTTAGTTGGGTTTTTATTGATAATGTATTCAATGTTTTATTCATTATAATTATATCCATGTTTATTGGAAATACTCGTATTGAGGGTATTAAAGTTTGATAATAAGTTTATCTAAGTCTGTGCAGTGATTATATATCAATTTGGGATTTAGGATATTGAAGAATTATGAAGTAGTGAAGAATGGGATGGAATGGACGTTGGGCGGACGGAGTTTGTGAAGAAATGGACGTCTTGTGTATGTAGAAATGAAGGGACGGACGTCCCTTATGAAGGGAAGGACATCTGTCATACTGTTCAAGGAAGGATTAAAGCAACAGACGTCCCTTATGCTGGAATGGACGTTTGACATATTGTTGTGGCGATGCTTTGAAGAAACATATGGAACGCGGGTGAGCCCAGTCGACAAGTGTTTGAATCTGTAAGATTTGGGGGCCTTTTCAGACATCCCTTGTGAAGGTTAGGACGTCCATCAATGGGATGTGGCTATGCTGTGAAGAAACAGATGAAGAATTGAGGAATGGATGTCCCATGTCTCCAAAGCTGAAAGGAAACGATGTCGTGCAATCGAAGAACTTGAGGAACAGACGTCCCTTATCATAAAACAGAAGTTGGAAATAGAAGTAGACTTGACAGAATAATTTTGGATTTATAATGGATGTCCCTCTTGGATTTCGAACATCCGCTAAAGTTAAGTCTCGCCCAATATTTTTCAACGACTATATTTTCTCAATGGCCAATTGAAATGGTCGACCGAAAAGGATTTTGGACGACCGAAAACCCGCAGTCTATAAATAGAAGATGCACTCCAAGCTCACAACAACGAACAGAGAATCTAGGTGAAGCCCTGCCAAACTCAAGACTCGATTTTATATCACTGTGAGCACTGTAAATCCAATTCTCCCCACCCATAAACTTGTGAGTTATTATTGGGAGAATTCGGATTAGTTTTTTAGAGCTTTATTTTTCCAAATTACATTGTGCTAAATTGTAAAGGGTGATTCCCTAAGAATTCATCACATTAGGGTGACACCCTGAAACAATCATAGGCTCGATTGAACGCCTGTAAGTTCAATCAAAGGTTGACGACCCAAAATAGTCAAATATAGGGTGACTCCTCGCAATAGTGAAATTAAGGGTGGTACCCCTTAATAGTCAAGGTTGACGACCCACGATAGTCAAAGAGTGACGCTCTAAGAATTAGTCTTTGTAAATGGTTTCATTGACACTGATAAGTCAATTAGTTTGTGGATCTCCAAGTGGAACTTGGAGTGCAGACATAGGTGAGTTGTCGAACCATGTAAACAAACCTTGTGCATTTCTTTAACCCTCTCTTTACTTTATCATATATTTGTAATTGTTTATTTAATTATATTTGATAAATCACTTAGGGTTTCAAAGATTTGAATATGACACAAAAAATTTAGAACGCTATATTCACCCACCCTCCCTCTATAGGCGTATATCGATCCTACAATTGGTATCAGAGTGGGTATTTAAATTTTTTGTGCAATTTTGCGCATATTGTAAATTCTCTTGTAGAGATTTATTTGAATAATTTTGATTGAATTTTTGGGATAAATTTCTAGCTAGAAATTATTTGATAAATTTGTTTGATATCTTAAATTGGATATTTTGATTATGGATTTCAATACGCACATTGAAGGTCAATGCACTTCTACACCTCCACTATTTGATGGTAGTAATTATTTATATTGGAAGTGTAGAAAGAAAATTTTTGTGCAATCTTTAGATTAATCTCTATGGAGAATCATTGAAAAAGGAATAATTATTCCAAGACCATCTTGTTAATTCAATAATGTTGATAAACATAATTGGAACTTAAATACTAAAGTTATGAATGTTTTATATAGTGCCATAAGTAAAAATGAATTTGATAAAATTCAATCATGTGTTAGTGCTTTCGATATATGGAAATCTCTTGAGCTAACACATGTAGGCACAAATCAAAGGATTGAAAGTGAAGAAAGCTCAATCTTCGAAAAAGAAGAGGAAGTGACTAATACATGCTTTATGGCCAATGAAGAAATTAAGGTAACAAACTATTATAGCAATTTAGATTATAATAGTGATGATGATGGTGATTTAATAAATGAATTGCTAGATAGTTTGAATGAGCTAAAAGGTCGATATAAATTGTTGAAAAAGGAGCATACCAATTTGATATAAAAACATACTAATTTAGATAAATCTTTTGAGGATCAAATCGTTGAATTAAAGAATATGGTTGATGATTCTAATGCTTCCTTTAAATCTCTTGAGCATGATAGTAGTAATTTGAAATTGTTAAATGATGGATGGAATTCTACTATCAAATCACATGAAAATGAAATTAGTTCATTAAATACTAAAAATTGTGATTCGATTACTACTATTAAATGTCATGAGCATGAGATTTATGATTTGAAAATTAGGAATGATGAATTAAATATTTCTATAAAATCACGTGATGATAGAATTAGTGAATTGAAAGTTGAAAATGAAGATTTAAATTCAATTCTGCTTAAATTCATTAATGAAGCAAAAATTTAAGAAAGCCTTTTTAAAAATTTAAATATGCTCTTGTTACATTTAATAAAGCCTTTTTGTTAGGCTTAGTTTTATTTTGATGTGACTAAATGGTTTAATTTGATAAAAATAATAAGTTAGTTAATTGAGTTTTTATTGATGATGTATTCAATATTTTATTCATTATAATTATATCCGGGTTATTTGGAAATACCCGTATTGAGGGTATTAAAGTGTGCTAATAAGTTTATCTAAGTCCATGTAGTGATTATATATCAATTTGGGACTTAGGATATTGAAGAATTATGAAGTAGTGAAGAATGGGATGGAATGGATGTTGGGTGGACGAAGTTTGTGAAGAAATGGACATCATGTGTATGTAGAAATGAAGGGATGGACGTCCTTTATGTAGGGAAGGATGCCTGTCATACTGCTCAATGAAGAAATAGAGCAATGGAAGTCCCTTATGCTGGAATGGACATTCGACATACTACTGTGGTGACGCTTTGAAGAAACAGAGGGAGCGCGGGCGAGCCCGGTCGACAAGTGTTTGAATCTGTAAGATTTGGGGGGCTTTTCAAACGTCCCTTGTGAAGGTTAGAATGTCCGTCAATGAGCTGTGGCGACGTTGTGAAGAAACAGACAAAGAATTGAGGAACAGATGTCTCATATCTCCAAAGCTGAAAGGAAACAACGTTGTGCTATCGAAGAACTTGAGGAACGGACACCCCTCATGATAAAACAAACGTCAGAAATAGAAGTAGACTTCATAGATTACTTCTAGATTTATAACGGATGTCCCTCTATGATTTCTAACGTCCACTGAAGTTAAGTCTTGCCCAATATTCTTCAACGGCTATATTTTCTCAATGGCTAATTGAAATGGGCGACCGAAAAGGATTTTGGAAGATCAAAAACCCGCAGTCTATAAATAGAAAAGGCACTCCAAGCTCACAACAACAAACGGAGAATCAAGGCAAAGCCTTGCCAAACTCAAGACTCGTTTCTATATCACTGTGAGCGCTATAAATCCAATTCTTTCCACCCATAAGCTTGCCAGTTATTATTGGGAGAATTCAGATTAGTTTTTTATAGCTTTATTTTTCTGAATTACATTGTGCTAAATTGTAAAGGGTGATTCCCTAAGAATACATCACATTAGGGTGACGCCTCGATACAGTCATAGGCTCAATTGAATGCATGTAAGTTAAATCAATGGTTGACTCCCCGAAATAGTCAAATATAGGGTGACTCCCCGCAATAGTCAAATTAAGGGTGATGCTCTGTGATAGTCAAGGTTGACGACCCGCAATAGTCAAAGGGTGACGCCCTTAGAATTAGTCTTTGTAAATGGTTTATTTGACACCTGTAAGTCAATTAGTTAGTGGATCTCCAAGTGGAACTTAGGGCGCGGACGTAGGCGAGTTGCCAAACCGCATAAATAAACCTTGTGTATTTCTCTAACCTTCTCTTTACTTTATCATATATTTGGGACTGTTTATTTAATTATATTCGATAAATCACTTAGGGTCTTAGAGATTTAAATATCGCACGAAAAAGTTAGAACGCTATATTCCCCCCCCCCCCCCCCAGGCGTATATTGATCCTGCACTATCTTCAATCAAAATTCCTTCATAACTCCATTGCCATTTCCTTCAAACACCACTGCCTTTCTCCAAAACATCATTGTATTATTCTGTCACTCAATCTTTCCACTCATGCTTGGTTGATCATTTGGTCAACCCATTCCCTTGTCGCCAATTCTCATAAACGCCACTATGAATTTCACGGTACTAAAAATGCAGAACAAAACCAAAGAACGGAGCATAATTCCACTGTAACCCATCAACAGAGACCCATATCAAAACCAAACTCAACATCCAACACAGAACCAAGCAAGTGCTTGACATTGGAGGCTGAGAAGTCAAGAACGCACAGGAACCTTACCTCTCACTGTCGCCGGAGAAGACGTTACCCCTCCAGTTCAAGACTGTGCACCCACATCAAAATTGTTCTTGGAACCTCGGCCTTTATCCGAAGCTCTAACCCGAAAGAAATCCCAACTGCCCGAAGCTATCCCCTGTTCTTGCCAACGCCACAGTTTGTTGCTCTTGTTCCTCACATTTGATAGAGTCGTCTTCATAGCTCGCTCGCTCACCCTTTTCACGAAGAAGTCTCGACTGAAGGATAGAGTGAAGAACCTTTCTTCTCTCTTCAAATTGGCCATGAGCCTTTTTCATTTTGCCCCATTTTCTTTCAATTTCTCTTTTTATGTTAAATTCCATTCCTTTCTTCTATTTACATTTTATTTCAATTTAATCTCTCTCCTTTTATTTTATACCTTTCCTTTATTTAATTAATCCCCTTATTATACTCCCACTCAATCCTTTGACATATACACAAATATATGTACCACATTATTTAACTTATTCTCAACTTCTGACTCATTCCGAATATCACCTAACTCATACTCTTAACATCTCATATAACTCTAATTATCCCCAAATATTAACGTTATCTTCTTAGGCTTAATATAACCCAAAATTTGGAGTGTTACAATCCATAATAAAATCATTCCATAATCTCCAATAATTCACAATTATTATTATCTAATATTAACATTATCCTCCTATGCTTACAATATTCTGAAACTCGGGTATTACACTTGTGATGTAGCCCAAATGAGAAAACACAAACATCATTTCTTACCTTGGTCCTTCAAGCAACTCAGCACTACAAATTACTTCTACTTAATATCTTGAATCTCGAATGAAGAAGAGAAGAAAACTCTGAAGAGGTTCTTGAGAGAAAGTTCCTTTTTTCTGGGAAAGTCTAAGTCTTCAGCCCTTAAATCCTCAAGTTTCACCTTTCTCTTGCACCAAGCAAGAGGTGTTGCTATGCATGACAAGCCCTGAAGTTTTCACTTCAAAAGGCCTCCAATTAGAATTGAACTTCTCCCCAACATTCAGGTGACTTTTGGTGTTCTGGTCGACCAATTCTATATTGGTCGACCACGTTTCTTCCCAGAAATCATTTTCTCCACAGAGTCGGTCGACCACTTCTATACTGGTCGACCACTTTTCAACCCGAAGCCCCCTATGTTACAATCTGCCAATGTTTTGGTTGACCACTAGTATACTGGTCGACCACTTTACAACCCGAGACTCGCCCAAAATCTAATCTGTACAAAACTGGTTGTCCAATTCCAAGATGATCGACCATTTCTCTTACAAAATATGCCTTAGCCATATGAATTTCTACTCCTCCTTAAGTCATAACACAAAACTCTCTATTTATATCACATATCAAAATTACAACACATCCAATTCATATATCTATATTTCTAACCACATTATAATTACCAAAACACATTGCATAAAAAATTCTTTACATTGAAAACATAGAAATTTTCTAGATATTAAATTCCCCCCTCCTTAAACAAATTTTTTCCTCAAAATTTGTTTAACGTAAACACCACACCATCTCATTTTCCATAACAAAATAACTCTTAGCATTTACAACATAGAAATACACAAAACAACTCCTCATATCATAATATCGTACATATATTACCAAAAGATACATTGTTTCTATTGTCTCAAAACATAACTATTTGACAAAATACTAACTCACATATAAGTCGTTTGATGATCATCTACATTTTCTATAAGAGAAAAGACCCTTGCCCTAACCTCTTTTCTTTCTTCAAACAACGGGGGACAGATTTTTGCAATATGACCAACTTTATTACATTTAAAACATCATCCAGTACCTGCCAATCATTCACCATAATGAGTCTTCATGCATTTTGGACATTGGCTTTGTAACACTCTGACTTTTTTAAGTTTGATAATTATCAGGGTATTACCAATGATGTATTTGTAAGATCATAAATTATGGGAAATTAAGGTAATTAGAATAAATATTAATTTAATAAAATAAATTATTATGTGGGATAAATAATTTAGAGGGGATAATTAAAAGGTGAAATTAAGAAATAGGGGGATTTAAAGTGGGATTAGAATTAATAATGGATAAAATAAATTAAAAGAAAAATTAAAAGAGTAGGGAAGGAAATTTAGGTTTGGGATTTTGCTGAAGGAAGAGAGAGAACCGAGAGAGGGAGAATGAGGCGAGAGATGAGGGAGAGCGATTGGGGGAGAGTCGCGGTGATGAATTGACATCCGACGAACGAGAAAGCTTCCGGTGACAAAGCGGTAACACGGGAGAGCTCGCGGGTGGATTTATTCTTGACGGTGAGGTGTAGTCAGGCGTGCAATGGGCATCGGCGTGTTCGAGACGGCTTTGTAGTGGTGTGTACGAACTCTAGGTGACAGGCGAGCGAGTTGTTGTGGTGACAGGCGAGCGAGTTGTTGCGGCGACAGGTGAGCGAGCTATTGCGGCGACAGGCGAGCGAGCTGTTGCTGCGACAGGCGAGCAAGTCGTTGTGGCATTTTTTGGTGTTAGGTTGGGCAGACTTTGGGTGCTCCAACCCTAGTTCTTCAACCCAATTTGACTCAACTTGGGTTGGATGTTCTCGATGTTGCTCAGGTAACACAATCTTTCATACTTTTGTTGATTTGCAATTTGATGGATTAGTGTTCTGAATGGATTTTGAATGTTGAATATATGACTGATGCCCTGTTGGTGTTGGGTTTGATCTTTGTCTTCAGATGGAGTCTGACAGTGATATTGAGTAGTGTTCTGGACTGCTTTAGTTAGTTTGAGATGTTTAGTTAGTTGATGGATACAAAACTGCAGATTGGATGATCTTGTTGAATAGAATAATCTGTTAATTTGAGATGGATGTTCATTTTGGTTATGTTTATGTAAACTGTAGATGTTAGTTTGGAAATCTGTGGAGATAATGAAGTGTTGCCAAAGTGTGGGGTCATTTTTTATTGGTTAACTGTGGAAATGTAGAAAGTTGTACCATGTTTTAATTTCTGCTTCTTGGTACACATGAGATGAAGAAATGAAATAAATGGAAAAGTTATGTTACGATGGTAACGCATAATTAAAGGACAAATTTATTGTGAACATGCTCTGTTGATTCAAATGGATATTGAGTGGGTTATGAAATGCTATAATGATACACATTTTTTTATTAAGAAGGTATTGGAAAAAGGAAAGAGAAGGATAGCGATTAAGTGCCAAACACGATAAAGATTTGAGGTAAGGATTGCGTGGAGTCATTGGCCATTTGGAGGCCCTACCCACAAGTATTGATTGTTAATTGTGATGATTCTCCTTGATGTCCATTGCTTGAATATCTTGTGCCTTCAATTCCTTGTTGTTATTTCATATTCATTATTTTAGCTAAAGACTTGCCGTGTGGTTAATTTTCTGTAAATTTCCTAATACAAATGTTTCAATGAGATGCTTAAGAATGAAGTAAATGACAAATGGAAAGTTATAGGATTGATAGGATAAGCATGAGTGATGAATTTGATTCACGATGACTCTATTATGTACATTCTGTTTCGGAATCTTTACTCTGAATATTATTTCCCACATTATTTATCTTCTTGGTTCTGGTTAGGAAATATGAGTATCTTTATTTTAATTAGTATCAAATCGTTTAGCACGTTTCTTGTCATATTAAATTACCAAGCATGTTTATAACTGTTATTCGTTAAATAGACTTCAATATACGATCTGTTAAGTATGTTTCTATTGGTTATTTATTAAACACGTTTTCGTTAGCCAATTGTTTAGGTTGTTTCCATAAATTGTTTGTTAAGCATGTTTCCATAAATTGTTAGAAAGCATGATTAGTTATTAATTCATTTTAATTTAATAGCACGTTTCAAATGTGTGCGATTATTAAGTACTTTACCATTTTCTATTGTTTGATGAGCATGTTTACGGTCGGTTATTGTAAACAAGCATATGTAATTAGTTTAGTTTACTACCCTGTAATTGTAAATCAAGCACATTTCCATTAGTTGTTTATTAAGCACGTTTCCATAGATAATTTTTGAGCATGTTTCCGTTAATTATCACTCTCGTATCATTGTTAAGCATGTTTAATCCTCTTAGATACTTAGTGTGTTAATAGTATATTCATCTTGCTATGTCCTATGTCACTTTCAATTCGCTTTTATGTATGTTTTCAATTAATGTTATTCTTGTCATTTGTTGTTTACTATTCGTGTTATTCTTGCTATTCATTGCTTAATTATTGTTCTTTCTATATTGTGTCAACATGCATCATGATAATAGAAACAAGTATGGAGTGCCCTCAGGGTGGTACTCACATGCATGATTGAGGAAAATGAAATGAATGAATGCGATGAACAAACGATGTAATGGAAAGTTGAAGGGCGGGTGGGTAGTTCGGATCTAGTCCACAAAGGGCTAGAAGCCGATCAAACTATACCATATAATATGTGTTCCTTCAACTTCCAAGTCGATGTACGAGTAATGAATGAATGAATGAAATATAATGAAAATATTGGTTTGGGGCGGACCCATTCCAAGTGAACTAAAGAGAGGCATGATCATATTGCATATTCCCTTTCCTTACTAAGCCTTTAGGCTTACAATTTACTTGTGGTGTAGGTTTACATGTATGATGAGAAGAATGATGAATAAAATACAAAGCAGTCGATGAAAGATTTACACGGGCAGAACTTGTGGCTGGTTAGGCTAAAGATGAGTAAAGTAATTTGTAAAATGTAATGATTTAGTTAACGTGTTTTAATTAGTATGTTTTAAATAAATTATTATTACTTCCGATATGTTTTGATAAACGATTTTCATAACGAATGTAATCAATGGATTTTGACGATTCAGTTTTAGCACTCTAATTATGAAGGATTTTAGTTGTCTTACAAAAGTTTTAAATTTCACGTATTTTAAAAGGTTATGAAAAATCGGGTCGTCACAGGCTTCCTTGTGGCGAATCAACATTCATCCCTTCAACTAAAAATTCTCCTTGCATGTGTTTCTCCCTTCCTTATTGTCCTCTACCTCAAAAGGTCTTTTAACACCCTTAAAATTTTGTTGTCCTTATTCCTTTGGTAGTGATTGAAGTTCCTTCACCACTTTTCTATTCATCTCTCTAAACTTTACAACTTATACTTCAACTTCTTTTACTTCGAGGACTTTTGAAACAATATCAGCATATAATATCCTATGTTACTGGAGATCTTCACACCCCTATAAATTTCCAACTATAGTGTAATATCTCAAATCTTCGTTGAGCTAAAAGCATAGTTAAAGTGATAATTTTGAGATATTAGGTGATAAGTTAGACAAGTAAAGATATTGGTCAAGAGAAAAGCATTTTGAATAAGTGAATTAAGATACCCAGTTACTTTCATAGTTAGATTATGAGAAGGATTGAAGTCAATTGGAGAATTGTACAATGATACGTAAAAGTATATTGGACGAAATCAATTGGTTTGATAGTCCATGGGAATATTAAGAGAAAATATAATTGGACATGTTTGGATATTATTGGGTATGGAAATGTGGAGGTAGATGATGTCGATGTTTATATATATATATATAATATTATTATAGGGTAATCACATTATAGGGTAATCACGTTAAGGAAGTAACGTGTACGTCCATGGTTTGAACAAAATGTGTATGATCTTCAGTTCGAAGCTGCGGCTGATCGGGGCGGTAGATCAACGAAGTGTCGATCGACCGGCGAGATCAATCGCCAATTGAGAATATGATTTTGGTGGTCGCTTGGCTGAAGGGCGGTCGATCATCCTTCATTAAAAATGATCTACAGCCAATTAAAGTTAGTATTTTGGAGAGTTTTTATTGCTTGGAAGACGAAGTGGCTTCGTCAATTGAACAATTGGAACGTATGGGAATTTAAGGGATTGATGTTATATGTGTTTGGACGTCAAGGGTCACTTGTTAATGACCAAGCATCACTAGAAGTAGCATTGAACTCATCTGAAGATGAATGAGGCAGACGTTTTACGTGGTTGGAGACTGAAGGTTGCTAGACATTGATGAAACTTAAGTATGTTGGCCTTCTATCTTCAATGGATAGATGGGAGTCATCCATGATTGCCTATAAATATGAGGGAGTGGTATGATGAGTTCACGAGGGAAAAGAGTGGCGTTACTCTGCCAAAGTGAGGAGTGATAGAGTGTGGAAACCGTGGGTGTGTTCTGTGAATGTTTGGAGTAGGATAACAACGAGAGGGTTGATGTTGTTCTGGAGGAACGAGAAAATAAGAATGAAAGCTGAGTGAGGTTGGTGGTTAGCAGTAAGTGAAGAAGGGTTATGGTGAATAGCGAGAAGCAAATCAAGTATTGGATAATTTCTATTCGCACTCTGTCTTATTTGGATGAAAGTGGTATGCTTTTCATTAGATGATTATTATCGACAAAATATTAGGGTTATGGATTGAGGTTTAAACGTTGTTGAATAAAATAATGGTTATGTCCTTATTATTTACTTTGTAGTTAAATGGGTATTAGTGCATGACTTGGAAAATAATAGTGCAAGGGGAAGTTAGATATAGGCTTATTAGCAATGCATGAAGTGATAAGTTGTTTGGTAAAGTCAGAAAATAATTTAAAGAATATTAGTTGGAAATTTATGATTAGGTTGTTAGTTATATTATGCGAAGTATATTGGCATGAATAAGTTGGATTATTGCTGAAGAATATTGTCTGGAAAATAATTGGATTTATTATGTAGGATCTGAAGAAAAGTAATTATTGGATATATTAGTTGATTAATGGATTAAGGTGTTGAAGGATTATTATTGGTTGTTATCAAATGGTATGAATGGTTGCAATGAGTTGAAGGATAAGGTTGGAGTAATTATTGGATTAAGGTATATTGTTGTTGGAGTATGTTATTAAGTTAAGGAGATATGTTGGGTTATGAACTGCTAGGAGTTAGGATTATTTATTGAGGAATAATTATTGATTATTTCATGTTGTTAATAATTACGCTTTTTGAAGAACCTTAAAGCGTTAACTTATTAAAGCTAAGGACCTCAGGTACGTGCGTACTACATGTGTTTTGTTCGAAAGGGCCTACGTCTCGGGAATTAGGGAGTGTTTACTATTTGTATTGTTGATTGTTATGAATTGTTTGTTTATAGAATAAGTTCAGTTCCTTAGATAGGAAAGATCACGTTTTAAGGATACGATTAAGGAACACGTTAGATAAGATTTTATGTGCACGACAACGTTAAGACATGAAATCATAAGTTCACGAAAATGAAATGCACGTAAACAACTATGAACCGGTTGAATACGCCTGGCACAAAAATCAAGTTAAGTTATGTGACTGTGGACCGGTTAGATACACCCAGCACAGATATTAATTAAACGACTATGGACCGATTCGATATGCCCAACACAGAAGTCAACTATGATCCGATTGGATACGCCCGACACATATGTTTATATGGTCCGGTTTGATACGCCCGACATATAAACAGTAAGCTGATGTTTGTATGGTCTGGTTAGGTATGCCCGGCACAGATATCAAGTAAATGACTGAGGACCTGTTAGATATGCCCAACACAGATATCAAGTAAACGACTATGGACTAGTTTGATACTCCCGGCACAGAAGTTAACTGTGGTCCAGTTGAATACGCCCAACACAAATGTATATATGGTCCGATTTGACATGCCGACATATAAGCAAATGAAATAATGATATTAGACATGAACAGTAAAAGAGAAACGAAATATAAAACCTTATGCAATGTTATAAAAATTGTATATGAATTCTATGTTTTATGTTTATATCACGTACTGAGCGTTAGACTCGGAGTTAAGTCCCGGTTATGTAGGTAAGGAGCAGATGAATGGATAAAGTTGTTGATGGACGTAGCTGATGCAGTATTACTGTGTGGACGTTTGTGTTGTTGGTGGCATTGACCTATGGTTATGGCTCATGAAAAGAAATAAATGTTTTAAAGACTTTTAAGTGTTTGATGATTTCAAATAAATGTTTTAAGCTAATGTGTTATTTAAATGTTTAGTTAAACAATGGGTTTATAGTATTTACTTGTAAAAGATTTCTACTGTATGTTTTATATGATTAAGACTTCCGTTGTATATTTATGACTCTGGTTTTATTACGCAATGGTTTTACAATGGTTTGAATAGAAAAAGAAAATTTTTATACGGAAAAGCTTATGGGATGTTACATTGAGTCCTTCAATAAATTGATGCACTTTATACTCATAGTACTTACTAAGTGGGAAGAAAAATGGGATAATGAATCGAACTGATGTATGTACTCCGTTACTGTTATGGTTTGACGGAGTTGAGAAAATTCTATCATCTTTCTTGTCTTAGTGTTACGATCAAAATACTTTACATAGAAAATTTCCTTGAATTTCTCCCACAGCATACTTTTCACATCATATATCGTTTTCATGTAATCCCACCAAAAACTAGGATCTTTTGTCAACATAAACATGACACACGAAATTTTCTCTTGCTCCTCAATCCTAGCATACTCAATCATACTTTATATCATTTGAATTCATTCTTCTGCACGTTCTGGATCATATATATTTTCTTCAATATGTGGTGGCTTTAACTATTGAAACCTTGCACACCATAAATCCTTGTGAACTAGAGGTTGTGGATTTCTTTGTTCTTCCAATTCCTTTTTCCTTTCCATATATTGAATTTGATGTTCCAACACTTTTGTCAATCTATTAATTATTTCATCCCTTGGATCTCTATTTGGTCGGATTTCCCTCGCCATATTGTTTATATGTAACCAAAATATAACAGGAATAACAATCAATTAACACAAAAACATACTTATAGTTAATGGAGAATTTTCACGTTGAAACTTGTGCTCGTAGACAGTCTACAAAATCAATTTTAAAACCTAGGTTCTCTAATACCATAATTGTAGCAACCCATTTACCCTTTACTTAAAACGTATGAAATTGGAACACTATTTATTTCACAAAACATGGCGTAGTGGATGACTTTTCGTAAATAAAAACATTTGAAAATAATTGCATGAAATACCATATATAAAATTCTTTCTATATACGATTTACAACTTATAAAAGATTTTTTAACTTAAAAAAACATTTTTCATTTTCTTTATCCTTTAGCCCAGCCGGCCATATGATCTACAATGCGTAAATCCTCTATTAGTTGCTCCTATCCTAGTTACCATGCTTACTTGTATCACAAGTCATAATCCATAAGTCTAATGCTTAGTAAGAAATGAGATGCATTATGAACATAATACGCATTTTATAAAAAATTTTAATTTCAATTTTCCTTTCCTTGTCCTTAATATTCTTTTACTTAAGGAAGAGTGATGAACTTTGATCAATGGTGAACTTTGACTACAACAGTGAACTTTGGCAATTCTCTTCCTTCTTAAAATTTTAGGAGTGAGTGGTGAACGTTAACCAACTCATACTGTTCTATCATTTAAGGAAATCGTAATGGTGATCTATAACCATAATGGTGAGCGCTGGCCATTATGGTGAACCATAACCATAACAAGTTCTAGTTCATTATACACGAATTAATAGTGATCTTTGGCCAAGTAATCCCTTCTCATTTTCTTTACGTCCATCAATCTCAATTTCCATATTTCTTATATAAAAATGTATGCATGTAAGACCGTTTCATAATTTCTCTTATAAATCATGATGCATGAATATACATAATGCATATCATTCCATGATTATTAAAAACTCCTCAATTCAAAGTAATCCATCAAATGAAGAAAAAGGAGTCTATCTTATCCTCAACATCAACAACTTAATATCTACCATACACCACAAAAACATCAATCTTTCAAACAATAATATAAGCAATTCAACTTAATCTTTTAAGAACAAGCATTAAACATCATATCCTTAAGAATCATAAAACTTTGACTCTTGTGATGTAGCCCAAAAGGGAAAACACAAACATTATTTCTTACCTTGGTCCTTCAAGCAACTCAGCACTACAGATTACTTCCTCTTAATACCTTGAAACTCAAATGAAGAAGTGAAGAAAACTCTAGAAAGGTTCTTGAGAGAAAGTTTCCTTTTTCCTCCAAGTCCGAAAGCCCTTAAATCCTCAAGCTTCACATTTCTCCAGTACCAAGCTGGAGGTGTTGCTATGCATGACAAGCCTTGGAGTTTACACCTCCGAAGGCCTCCAATTAGAATCAAACATCTCCCCAACATTTGGGTGACTTTTGGTATTCTGGTCGACCAATTCTATATTAGTCGACCACTTTTCTTCCTATAATTCATTTTCTCCACAAAAACTGGGCGATCACTTCTATACTAGTAGACCACTTTCCAACCCAAGAGCCCCTGTTTGCAATCTACCAATATTTTGGTCGACAACTTTAGAAAGTGTCAAAACAACTAATCCATGTCAAAAATAGCATATATCCCTTCATATCAATCATAGTGCGATCAACATGAAGAAGTCGATCATCCACACCAATAACACACTCCTTTAAGACACCTACTGCATCTAAACATTCTTCTTATAGTATAAGCATACTTGATTAGCTCAGATGAACAGTTTGACTTAGAATAAACACAGATTTCACAAATGATTTCGTAGCTCAAGAATAAAGTATAAGTAGCTAAGCCATTAATAAATATAATACCCATTATAACAACAAGATGCTCATTGCCATTCTCTTCTATAAGAGGGAAGACTTTTGGGACCACCTTCTTTTGTTCTCCTGCTAGAGTCAAGCAATTTTTGTCTATGTTCTCATCTCCCCACACTTGAAGCATTGACCAGTGCCAGCTCTACATTCACCTAAATGGTTCCTCTTTCATCTAGGGCATTGTCTGACTTGTGTTGTTTTGATATTGTCATGAATAACAATGGGCTCTCCTTGGACATGTTTTTCATTCCCTAGTTGTTCCCCATCATTAAAGGGCCTCTTCGATCCTCTTGCATCGAGTTGTCTTTCCTTTCTTTGTTGTGGCTGATTCTCCTTTAGGAACTTCCTTCTTGCTTCTATTTGTTTGGAAACCTATGATTTAGTTTCTTCCACTTCTAGTGCCTTAGACACGATCATTGAATAGTGTACACCTTGTGTGCCATATATCTTCACATCTCTGTATATCTGTTCTATGTACAACAATGTGTTAACCTTGCACGAACTGGTACACTTTGAGCTTAGTTGTAGTCACCATATGTGGCACAAACTGTGACAAGGCTTCAAATTTCTACATGTCCTCAGTAATAGATCAAGTTTGGTAAAACTGGGTAAACTCCACAAATTTTCATGTCCTTGCAGTGTGGCTGAAGTACTTTTCATATAACACCTCCTTGAATTTTCCCCACGTCATCATCATCACATCATGGGTTATCTTAATTGTGTCCCACCAGAACCTTGTATTATGAACCAGCAAGTATGCAGTGCATGAGACTCTTTCTCCCTCATCTATCTTTGCATAGTTAAATATATACTCTAGAGCTTAGATCCATTCTTTAGCCTTGGTTGGGTTTGAGAAACTCCTATCAAAGTTTGATGATAGAACTTCTCCCATCTAGTTTCGACATGAATGGGTCGCAACCTTCCTTGTTGTAATGACTTGAAATTTTGCATACTTATGAATGACATATAATTGATGTATAAAAGTAAAAATGAAAGAATTATGCATAATTAAGGTTTGGGAGTAAACTGTTTTTTTGAACAATTTAGATATATTGATATAATTGAATTTGTAAATGTGAATGAAATTGGATAAAATTTTAGGGTGATACACTAGACATCCAAATGAAGAGAAAGATGTTAGATTTATGTAAATTGAAATTATACAGCCAAAGTTACACTATTTTAAAGTCAGACTAAGTGTATATGATGTTATGTACAAATTTTGTTAAATACTTAAGTTAGACAAATTGAGTGAGAATTTAAGGATTCATTCTAAAAATGAAAGTTTTCTAAGACATGTATCTATGATTTCATGTAATAAAATATGGTCACCAATAGGGTCGTGCCACATAATAAGCTGAAGTAAGTAGCTTAAATCATAAATAATGAGAAGTTTAAGGGCAAATTGTCTTTTAACATCAATAATTGTGGCCAAAATGGTAAATGGCCAAGGAACTCTTGGGATAAACTTCCCCTTGTCAAAAGGAGTGAAAATCGTGAAGGAAACTGCTAAATCGAGAATAGAAAAGAGAAAGAGGGAAAAGAGAGTTTTTGAAAAAAAGTGAAAATTTGAGAGAAAAAAGTGGGATTTTGAGATTGAATCTCAAAGGAAATTTATAAAGGACAAATAGGGGATTCTAAAGAGCCCAAAAATTGATGAAAGAATGAAGCTTTGAAGCTGAATTCAAAGTTTAAAAGAGTTGGGAATTGAGGTAAGTAACTCTAATCCTTAAAGAGTTAATTTTGTGAAATTTTCATGTTATAGGTAGTGATTTTAGAATAAAACTATTGACATCATGATACTAGATGTTTTGAGACATTTATATTGTGTATTGGTTTGGTTTTAAATGAAACTAGTATGAGGGCAACGAAGAAGTGTCGAAGGATTTCGACAATCTACCTTCAGAGCGGTCAATCGGAGTCAAAGTTTGGTCCACCGAGGTTTAAAAATAACATTATATTGATTGAGTAAGGTGTGGGTGATTGTAATGTTGAAGTCACACTGTGTAAAATGTGGTCGACCGGTGTCAAATAATGGACGACCAAAAAATCTAAAGATAGAATTTGTATAATAAGTGGTCGACTGGGGGTTATAAGTAATCGAGTTTAGGTAAATCTCACACTGTTCATTTAAACTAAAATTTATATGTTCTAATTTGTTTAATTAACTATTGTATAGATCTTTTTAAGACATTAATAAAACATGTCTAGACAGATGTATGACACTATTTCATGTATGATTATGTATGCTTAATAACAAGATTTGCATGGTTTATATAACATGCATTATTAGTATGTATTATATGCATTCAATGTATGCATAGTGAGGATGTACAAATCATGTATCATGAACATATTTATATGTACAAAAAATATTATCCAGGTGGAATTATTGTAACAGAGGAACCCAATATACTTCATCATGCTATGTATTGTATGACATATGTAAAGTGGAAAAATAGTAGGGGAGTAACTGTGAGTCCCTGTTGGGTTGAGAAACCCTAGACCTCTAGAGGTTTATTTATTCATGGATACACATATTGGACACAGTGGTCAGTATGGTAGAGTTTCATGGTTGTGTACGACTTTACATATGATGATATTTGATCTTGCATATTAACATTCATGAACATGTTAATACGATACTTGTTCTTAAAAGGATTTTCTAGGCCATGACTTGATGTGCCATGGATTCCCTCAATTCACAATCAAGCTTGTAGATTTTCTAATCATAATTTTAGTGTTTCTTTTGTAGGTGTTTGTGGATTAAATAGTAATATAAAAATCTATTACATCCATCAAGCACCCTAATATGGATCGAAGCTATTTAAGTTCAGCCTATATGATCTTATACTGAAATTGTTTCTCCACAAAGATTGTAGGGGACATCTTAAGCTTTCCAAGATGGTCTTTTATATCAATTGAAATCATTTGCTAAGTCAACATAGTCTGGGTCAGATAGCTTCATTTTAGCAAATGAAGTCTTTTCTTCTCACTCAAACTTTAGGGCCAAATCCACTTGAATAAAGGCTTTGAAGGTTAAACTAATTGGTTTTTTTTCTTCATTCAAGACTTTGGAATGAAGGGATGTAGCTTAGTTTTATTTTATGGTTTTATTTACATCATTTGGATGTGACAAACTAATGTTATGTTTGAGTTGCTCTTGGTTTAGCTTAGTGACCAAGAGCATATTTTTATTGTTATTTTTAATGGTCAATTTTGTAATTTATCTTTTAAGGGTAGCCCTAATTAGAGGGTTATTGAAGACCTCTCTAAGGACTACCCTGAATAGTTTTTGATTAGCTAAAGAAATCCTTTCGAAAGGTTGGAGGTCCCTCCACAATCAGTCATTTCTTTTTTGTGCTTACCCAAGTTGATTTTGGTGTACAAATTGGTTTCATTATTTCTTGTGACCTTTTGGTGAATCCTCTTAATGCTATTTCTTTCTTCATATTTTTCCAGAGGTGGACATCCACAATAAAGGTGTATAAAGCTTGCTGAGAATCAAGTTGGAGAGCTTCCACCATTGGAGGCCATTGAAGTCAATAGGCACATTTTAGGTGCCTATTCGGATTAGCTTGCATCCTTTCATGTATAACTTCTGTTACATAATGTATTTTCCTTTGATTTTTATAGGGCTCCCTATTTATTTATAGAGCACTACGTGGTCAAAATTGCACTCCATTTGGACACCTACAGACAAACTTACATCATTGTGCATTTTGGATCCGATTTTGCCCTTGGTTGCCTATTTAGAGCAATAGCAACCCTTCGACCATAACTTCTTTTTTCGAATGGCTTTCCTTGTGATTTTTGGAGGGATTCATTTTCACTTACAAAATACAAAGTGGTCCAAATTGCATGACATTTGGACATGTAATGAATGAGTTACACTTCTGCCAAACAGATTCTTGCCTCTCATAGCCGCATATTACAAAGGGTTTCCATTCTTTCCCTATTCCGTGGTGCATCATTTTGTATCAGAGCCTCTTCCCTTATTTTCTACTGTATTAATTGGTGATTTTTACTTCACATTATGATGACAAGAGGCTGTAGTTATACTATAAGTTATAATGAGGAAGAAAATGAGTTTTTTGCTTCTATTCTTATTTTCAACTGTTCAGAATAGGCTGAAGATTATTTTGATTGGGAAGACAAAGTTGAGAAAAATTTTCAGAGTTCTTATGTAATATCTCAAAAATTATCATACAAAACATTATAAGAGTAAACTTAAGTAATAAGTAATTAGGAAAGGAAAATATGTAATAATTAAGAGTAAGGATTTTTTTTAGGAATGAAAGAGTAAAAAATAAGAATATATGTAGAAATTAAAGAGTATAGAGTGAAAGCATTAGATGTGGTCGACCAGAAATTGTGAAGAAATAGCTCTTGTGTGGATTACATGCCGACCAAAATTGTAGTCGTTGATTAGTTTCAAACTAGATTGCAAGTCCTTAGAGTTGTGGTCGTTCAATGAACAACTAGTTTTGGCAATAAGTAACTCTCGGGTGATATACTGGTTGACCAAAATTATTGTGGTCGTTCAAGCTTAAAGACAGATTGTAAATGTTGTGAAAAGCAGTCGATCAGCTGAAGAAGGTGATCGTCCGATTTTAAATAGATTGTAAAGTTGGCAAATTCTAGTCGATCGGCTAAAGAAGGGTGGTTGATCAATGTCCATACAGATTAAAAAGTTTAAAATTTACAGTTGATCACTAAATGACTAATTTCGGCAATAGACTACTCTCAGGCTGATGGGCGATTGATCATGAAAATTGTGGTCGATTGACTTCAAAGGGCAATATTCAAGCCTATGTAAGACTTGTGGTCGATAATGAAATTGATGGTTGACCCGAATGGAAAAGGTTTGTCTAAAATAAAGAATCATGTCATGTTTTCATTGAATAAAGGGAGGTTAGTCATCATGAAGAAGCTGGAGATGCATGAAACTTCACCACCAGCTTGTATTGGCTGGTATTTTAGGAAGAATTTCTTCTAGAGAAAGGGAGAACCACGGAGAAGAGGCAGAGAAAGGAAAAGGAAGAGAGAAGAGCTTGATAGGAAGGGGGAGAATTCTTGGTCAAGGTGTACCCAACCTTAATCTACTTGAAGGTAAGAATAATTTCAAGGTGTACCCAACCTTAATCTACTTGAAGGTAAGAATAATTTTTCCTCTATATTAGGAGAGGTTAAGGATTGGGTTTGTTAAAAGTCGTTGAAGAAAAGTATGAACATGATAGAGTCTCTCAGTTGTGATGTTTGGAGATTCATGATAACCTTATTAACTCTGTAAGTCAAAGAAGAAATGTTAGGTGGTGATGCATATTTCTAAACGGCCGTGGCTTTTAGAATTGATGAATTTGGTGGAGTATATTGTGAAGTATGCATGTTTATGATAAAGAAGAGTATTTATACTTGCAAATGAGCATTTTGTATTGTGGTATCTAAGTTAAGGATTTACAATGCTTTAGACTATTGCTTTCTATTTTGTAAAGGAATGATAATATGAGAATTGATGTGTTTTGTTTAGGAATTGAAGATCAACGGTGCAACACCAAAGATATAAGGTAAGCTGTAACGACTCCGTTTTTCATAATCCTTTAAAAACATGTGAAATTTAAAACTTTTATGAAACCATTAAAATCTCGTTTTCAAACGATATCATAGTGCATCCAAATCGGACCACTACCAACCTTTCGCAAACCGTTGTATACTGTGAAATGTCACAGATATAAAATCATTTCTAAACATAGCCGAAGTGTTATGAAATCATTTATTTAAAAAATTGTGGAAGCGTAAATAATTTAATAAAGAACTAAACAATTGAATACAATTTAGTAAAAATTAATTTGATTACAACTGAGTTCTATTTTACTCTTTTAGCCTAGCCAGCCATTGGCTCCCTCATGCGTGAAAATCCTTCATCCCTGCTTTATTATCTAATTATCGTCTCTCGCATATACTCCTAACTTTGTTCATTTATTCCACGTACATGTTCCTACACCTACACCACAAGTAAATTGTAAGCCCAAAGGCTTAGTAAGGAAAAAGGTATATGCAGTATGATATACCTCACTTTAGTCTTTTTTGAAATGGGGGCCACCCAAGCCAATCCTTTTCATTAAGTCGTTAGTTCTTTGGTTCTTTACTCGTACATCGAGCTGGAGATTGGAGGATTTTCTTTATGATGGAATAGTGATCGGATCTAACCTTTTACGTGCAACTAGAGCTCTTGTACCCTAAGAGGGAGGGGCTTTGGCTAGTTGCAGACTAGACCCGCTACCCATCCGTCCTCCAACTCCCTTTTTCTTCTTTTTCTTCATTTTACCTCACTTAATGCATGTATGAGTACCACCCCAGGTGGCACTCCCTATTGATTTCTATTAACATGATGTAACACCCGACTTTTTAAGTTGGACAGCTATCGGGGTATTACCAATGACGTAGTTGGAGCCTTAAGTCGAAGAGAAATTTCGATAATGTTTTCCCCGTATACGTGATGTATTCAAATGTTGGGAGTATGAGGATATTACATTGTGTATTTTTACGTGTTAATTGTAACGTGTAATTATGGGGAAGATGGTCATGGAGTAAGGGTTGTGAGAAAATATGAGAAAATGCGGTCCAGAGCGTTTTCAGACGCCTATGGATGACACTGCGGATGAGATGTATCATCTGTAAACACATTGCACGCACAAAGAATGGGTTGGGATGACTCAGGACGTGATTCTATGTCCTGATTGCACTGTGTCTCGGACGAGTTCGGACGCATGCGGACGAGGTGAGGCCTCATCCGAATTGACTCTATCCTAATCCTCGACACGTTCGGATGCCATGCGGACGACTGCGGACGAATAGTGGCCTCGTCCGATTTTCCTCTGTCCATTTTCTGGACACTTTCGAACAATACATGGATGCTACCTCGAACGCCATTTTGCATTCGAATTCAGAATTTGGACTGTACAGATGAGGACGAGCATGCCATTCCTCGTCCAAAATCCCAATTTTGCCTGTGAGATTTAGTCTTGCGGACGAAGCCACTGTGTCTACACTCATCCAAAATAGCCCAGACCTACGAATAAAATAAGATCAAAATGATGAAAAACAGTAGGGTAGCCATTGTGTGCCGACACGATTCGACCCTCCCCCCACCTAGAGTCCTGAAGTCACCTCCCTATGCCCATAGCTAGTCTCCTCCCTACCCCCAGCCATGATTTTGTCTCCAGGTAATATCTTCCTTCTCTCCCCTTCATTCCCCATTTTACGTTTCCGCTTCCCCTTTTCTATGAGAAGCTCTCCCTTCCCTTCGTGTGAGCTCCTGGGTTGAGTGAGTTGTGAGAGCTTGTGTTGGTTAAGTGAGTAGAGGGGTGAGTTCAAAGCTGGAAGTGGAGCTGCTATGTGTGGCTCTCTGCTGAACATGTGAGTTGAGAGCTGAGGAGCTGCGAGTGGAGTTTGCTGTCCCTGCTTAGTGTCTTCAAATTTGATAAGGAATTAGGGGTGTTTTGGCCAGTGGAGGCCCTACACCACAAGTGTGTGTGCGTGAGTGTGTCTTTTTGCTGTTGATAGTGTAGGATGATAGTGCTCCATGATTTCCTTGTCGTTACTGCTGCTAGTTAACTGTTAGTTGATATTATTAGTTGATAGCCCCTTGGTTAATCTGCTGCTGTTATTCCTTGGTTGATACTCTATTGTAGTGTTAGTTATTTAAATGATATTCCTTGATATTTCCTTTGGTGTTGGCTCTGACTTTTATTGTTATTTCTGTGATTGGTTATGTTGTAGACATTCTTTGGTTGATAAATTGTTGTGAAGTATAGAATGGTTTGCCAAGGGATAGAGGATGATAAACTAAAGGGAGAAATGCGTGAGAATGAGATAAACTTGAGTAAACTATGATTTTCATTACTTATGTTAACTTTTATTCTTGTTGTTTATTTCCTTACTTGCTGTTAGTGAATGAATGTGTTAATTAATTAGTTCAACTATTTTATTTGTTATTAAATAACGAACCCGAGCATGTTTAACTAATGCTTAATTAATAGTCGCTAACCACTTAGCTAAATAATAATCAATTGAGCATGTTGACTAAATTAATTAAACTAAGCGTGCAAATAGATTGGTTTGTCTAAGTATGTGAATTCATTAACTTTAATTGACTAAGTAACGATAACTAATTAGAATATGCTTAGGTAAGTGTTGTTATTTCTTGAACTTGCAAATGGATTAGTAAGTAACTACTAGAATGTTTAAATCAATCGAGTAGCAATCTTGAATTAACTAACTAGTATATCCAATTGGCTAACTAGCATGCTTAATTAGCATGTGTAAATAAAATTGCAGCATATTAATTAACTAGGGTAATTAACTAAAGTAATTAATTATACTTGAGCATGCTAGCTTGGCTAACGTAAGTAACTTAACTAGAAATCGAGTATTGTTAAGCAACCCGTTGAGTATGTTATGTTAATCCAACTAGTGTAATTATTCTTTGTACATGTTAATTTGTAATTAAATTGTTGTAAGTATGTTTAGGATAGTTTAACTAATCCTATAAGCTAAGCATGCAATTAACTAATGATGTGAATTAAGCATGTAAATCGACCAGGAAGTTAACTAGGCTAGAATAATTATTTTATCTTCTTGAGGATGCAAATTAATTAGAACAACTAACTAAAATGATTATTCTACTTGAGCATGTAAAAACTATCATCATAATCAATAGCATGTTTTGGTTTTCCATTTCAATTATTATTGTGTTCTACAAATCCAAGCGTGCTATAATTCATTTCATTCGATTCAGATATGTGCTATTCAGTTAGACTGTTACCTTTTATTAAATGCTTTACTTTCCTCCTATGCACTTTAATTATAGTTGTACGTTTTCAATTTTAGTTATTAAATTTCCGTCGTTTACTCTCCTTGTATGCGCAATTTCAATTACAGTTACTTTTAGTTCAATGTGCACTTTAATTGTTATGAATGTTGTGTTATAAAGCATTATGCATTATGTTAGGTTGAGAATATATGGTCATGTATCATGTTAATAGACACCATAGGGAGTGCCACCTTGGTGGTGGTACGCAAACATACATAAGTGAGGTAAAAATGTTAAGAAAAGGGAATTGGGAGTGGATGGGTAGCGAATGTAGTCTGGAATCTAGGTGGAGCCCCTCCCTCATAGGGTACGGGAGTTCTAGATTACAAGTAAAATGTTAGATCCGATCACTATTCCATTGCTTGAGAAAAACCTCCCAATTCCAGCTCGAAGTATGAGTAAGGAATAAATGGAGTAAAGAAAAAGTAAAGTAATTAATGAATGAACGGATTAATAAAAGGATTGGTTTGAGTGGCTTTCATTCCAAAATGGACTAATGAGTGGGATTCATGTTGCATTAAACAATTTTCCTTACTAAGCCTTTAGGCTTAT
The DNA here is from genome assembly GCA_022433065.1 of Begonia loranthoides. Taxonomy (NCBI): domain Eukaryota; kingdom Viridiplantae; phylum Streptophyta; class Magnoliopsida; order Cucurbitales; family Begoniaceae; genus Begonia; species Begonia loranthoides. Next base: position 21,260,318 of record CM039485.1, read on the forward strand.
AGTTACTTGTGGTGTAGGTATAGGTACTAGTACGTGGAATAAATGCACCAACTAGTAGTATCGAAAAGATGAACAACAATAAAAAACAGAGGATGATGGATTTACATACACGAGGGAGTTCGTGGCTAACCAAGCACAAAGAGGGTAAAAGATAAATAATTGTAATTAAATTAAGTTTTCTTGTTAGAATTCATTTTTTGAATGTAGTACTTAACTGTTTAGTTCTTGCATTTAAATATTTATGCTACCGCAATGTTTTAAACAAATAATTTCATAACGCTTCCGCATAGTTTTATTAACTGGATTTTTATAACGAGTTTTATGAATGGTTGGTAGCAGTCCGGTTTAGGCGCGCTCTGTCTTGTTTTAAAAAGAAAGTTCAAATTTTTACGCGTTTTAAAATATTTACGAAAAATCAGGTCGTTACACATTATGCATGACCATACATTCTCACCCTAACATGATGCATGATGCCTTAAATCGTAACATTAGCAAGTATTGAATTGAGCATAGAAATGAAAGCAACCAATAATTGAATAACACATATAATAGGGAAAGTAAACAACCATAATTGAATAGCGCACCCAAGGCAAGTAATATCAATTGAACACTCAATAAGACAGAGAAAAGCACATGAAGGAGACGATTATAGAATAATTAAATAGCAAGGGACATGCTTGGATATATAATTCACGATAATAAAAGAAATATAAAAGGATCAACAAGCGACATGCATCTAAAAGTAAAGCATAATTTATAGCCTAGTTAGCTAACTAAACATGCTTACTTCGAAATTCCTTTATTGTCCTAGTTGATTAGCATGCTCAATGAAGTAATTAACAATGGTTAATGAAACGACTAGTTAAACATGCTCGAAATAGTTATAAATTGAACAACTAGTTAATTAACTAAATTAGTTAATTAAACGTATTCAAGTCAAATCAATTACTCTAGTTAATTAACATGTTGCTAATTGATTTACTCACACTAATTAATCATGCTGCTAATTAATCATGCTAGTTCGCTAATTGATTAATTTAAACATCCTGGTAAATCAATTTAAACGTGCGAGTAAATTAATTAAACATGCTAGCTAGTCACTTATTAGTCAATTTACATGCTCAATATTAATAGTTAATTAACATGCTTGTTTAATTAATTATCCTAGTTACTTAACTACTCTAATTAATTGTCATGCATCAAGAAATAATCATGTAAATTAAACATGCTCAACTAGTTAATTAACATGCTCAACTAGTAATTGAACATTTAAATGCGCTTAGGCCTAGGTGAGTTAATATGCTGGTTAATTTAATATGGATATTATTCAAAGGAGATGGCAGAACAATTTATGGCAGCACAATACACGCATTTGAAGGAAGGTAATTGACAGTTTATTTGACTATTATGCTTAACACTGAGATACTTAACTAACATAACCAATGGCAACATATGTATTATCAGAGAAATGATAGTTTAATTTAACACAGAGAATTTAAACTGAACAACAAGTCAATAATAAATAACAGAATGTTTAAGGGAACTCTTAACCCATTCATGCTTCTCATCCTTCATACACTCATCCTTCTACATTCATCACATTCGACCATTATGCATTTATCACAACAATCCATCACAACAAACAAGGTAAAGCAATTGCAGTAATGAGAACAACTAACAATAAGGAATATATTGACAAGTACCAACAAGGTAAAACATTTAACCACAATCACAGGAACAACTATAAAGGCAGGATTGACAATAAATGAAATAAATCACAGAGCTAACCATAATCTACCTAGTACTAACAATTCTACACTATCAACAACCAAGGAACACACTAACAATCAAAGGAAATTTTCTACAGAGTACCAATCATAGAGCTAGCAACACAAGAATAGAACTAAAACTAAGGAGTACTATTGAGCATCAATTCTACCACTCACGCACTTTACTTGTGGTGTAGGGCCTCCACAGGCCAAGACACCCCTATTTCTTTACCTAAATTGAAGAAACTAACACTCAGGAACAACACTCCATAGCTCACAGCTCACGGCCGTCCCAACTCACAATTGCTTCACGAACGTCAGGTCCTAGTTCCACGGCTCCCACTCCTTAGCTCGCACCTCACTTCACTCACGTACCCTCACCCACCTAAGAGAATCACACCACTCACCATAGAACACTCACAAGCTCACGGATGGAGCTCTTCACTCAAGAAAAGGAAACTCACGCACGAGAGGAGAATGGCTAGAGAAGAAATGCTAGGGAAGAAATGGCTTATACCTGGAAGGAGGAGGGGACAATCGTATACATAGGGGCAAAGAGGAGGGCAACGTCTGGGTAAGGGAGCGCAGGTTCATGTAGGGATTCAGGACCTGGGTGGATTTTGTGTCGACAAATAGTGTGAAGTAAATGACTAGACGACAAGAATTTAGATTTTAAATCCCTAATTTTACGCTAAACTGTGATCTTTCGGACAAGTGCAAATGCACTGGTCTCGTCTACATGAGTAGAATCCTACAAGCAAATTTGTGAACTCGGACGAGAACTGGCATCCTCGTCCAGTTCGTACAGTCCAAATTCTCCATTTGGACGTGATATGGCGTCTATAGCTTACGTCCGCTATCATCCAAATCTATCCAAGAATTGGACAGATTCAAATGTCTAGCGTCTGCATGCGTCCACACGCGTCCGAACTCGCCTGTACCCACAATTCAGACGCGATATGGTGTCCACATAACACGTCCGCGTTTGATCGAATGTGCCCAGAATTCGGACAGATTCAATTCGGAAGCGGTCACCCATGTCCGCAATCGTCCACATGCATCCAAAACTCCACGACACAGGTGAAGTCAGGACGCGAAATCGCGTCCTGAGTCATCCCAAAGTTTGGGGCGACGCTCCAAGCATTTACGGATGACATGACTCATCCGTAGCATCGCCCGCAGGCACCTAAAAATGCCCTGGACAGCTTTTCATCACCTTTTTCTTGCTTAACTACTATCCCTTATATTTTCTCTGTAATTACACGTCATAAAGTGACACGTATAAATATGCAGTGGAATGTTCTAATCACTCTGTCATTTAATTACATCGCGTAAATGGGGAAAACGTTACTAGAATACTCCTTTGACTTAACGCTCCGAATATGTCCTATGTAATACCCGATATAAAAGTAGGGGTGTTACATAAGCAATGGATTTAAGTTTCCCTTTTGGCTGCATCACAAGTATAGGATATGTTACGTATGATAGAATTAAGACTATGGTCTATGAGACATTGTGTTAATAAGTTTTGTTAGATATATATTCAAATATTTGATTGAGGTTATGGTGTCATAAAAGTTATTAGTAGTTAAGTCTAGAGTTTATAGTTCATTAAGTTGATTTAAGGATAAAATGTACATATTAAAACTATGATGACTTATAGTGTTGGTTATTATGGATGATAGGTACGCATGTTTTCATGCATAGTTCTTGCATCAAATCATGAAAATGTTTATAAGCCTGAATAATGATAATGAAGATGAATATGAATTGAATAAACGTAATAGGTGATTGTGATACTGGGGATTTAGCGACGGGTCTACTTAGGACAACTACATGATGATGTACTCTTTCCTCAACAATGGAATTGCGTGACAGTTTTACCTAAGAGTACTCGGGGATGTATCTTTTTCCTTGGACTGATGTTCTCCAATCGTTCTGAACTATTATTGACTAAAAATGAATAAACGTAAAAAGGAATGACTGAATTAAAATGCATGATTATATAATGTATCATTCATGCATATCATAGTCACAATTATTATTTTTAGATATTTCTTCTTACTAAGCATTAGGCTCATGCTTATTGTAATGACCCAGTTTTTATTTACTTTAAAATCGCGTGAAATTTAAAACTTTTTCTTTTACAAAATCAGAGTATTCTTTTTATATAAAAACAAGAGCGTTAAAACTCCTTACTTAAAACATTTATCAATTATAGAAAAAGTAATAAAATCATTTTCATAAAATGCAGCGGAATCAAAACAAAGTATTAAAGAATAGTAAATAATTTACAACCCTTTTTACAAATAAATTCCCTTTTTAAAACTCTTTAGCCCAACCAGCCACAAGATCCACCGTGCAAATACTCCATCAATGGCTACAATCTAGTCTCGCACATATACCTACATTACGGGGAAAACAATGAGCCTAACGCCCAGCAAGAATCAGAATTTAAATGCAATGCGAATGATGTGTGACCACACAATGCATTACAGAAGAGAGCTGTATCTCTTCTAGAAGTCAGGGTGGAATACTCCCAGGGTCATGTGGCTGAACCATTTCACTCCGATGGGGAGATATATCCATCGGGGGTGTTCCACATGCCGGTATCCTCACTTTTGTTAAAGACGTTGGGGGTTTCAAAATGGAGTAAAGGTGAACCCAGCCTCCACGTAGCTAACTCTCATCTCACCGCTCCCTATGTGGGAGTATACTATCGTATGGAAGTGTCACTGATCACCCAAACCCCCAGACGCCTATTTACATATATTAATTATGTCATGCAGTATGTAAACCATTCATAAGCCCTAGGATGATGCATGAATGCCATGAAATAAAACAGAGAATAACACACAAGAGAAACATAGACATTCCAATTATAATTTACAATTAGAAGTTTGATTCAAAGATACTATTCACTTTAACCAACCATTAGGAGTCAAGGAAATATATTTAGATCAATTCAAGGAAAAGAGTTTAACTATCTTCGTTTTCAGCTATCTTGTACGCATAACACACTTGAATTGATGAGTTTGCGTTTTACAGATTCCTATCGTTCCTACGTGTGTTCCATTCATATTCCAGTAAGAGATTTAGATGAATAACTTATTACAATGGCAGCAATACCAATCCTATAATAGAGTGATAGTTCACAGCAACGATTTCATGACAAATTGACAGCATCGACTGTCCATTTCTTAACTGATTAAGCTTTAGATTCTTCATGCTTTCTATTAACCAATACAAGCAACAAGTTATCATCTTTAGGTTATCAACCCATTACACAATCCTTCAGAGTTTCATGCATATTGTCCACCATAAAACAATAGATTACAGAACTCAAAATTTAACAAAACTTGGCGTTAAACTCCAGCAACCAACAGTCCTAGTCAAGATTGTCATGATATCCATTTCTACTACTCATGCCTAATACAAAATCCAAGTGTTGACAAAAAAACTAGGAACAACCAGATTCAGAATCCAAGCCATTTGACAGAACTTGTCATTCACACAAACAGTTCACTGCATATCAAATCATTCAAAACCCATAATGTAGGGCCTCCTTTGGCCAATCATAATTATAATCCTTACCTCAAATGTTTAGTTACTCAACTGTATCAAACAGGGGTCGAAATCACCAACACAGCAGCCAATCTATTCCTTGTGTCTCGCAATTCTTCAAAAGTTTCCTTCACAATGCAACACTAAAAGGGAATCCCACTACTTATTACTAATTCATACCAACTATTGAAGGTTAATCATTAATGAAAACCACTTCTTACTTTCACAGTGGAGAAATCTCTAGCAGCAATATCTTCAAAGTAATTCACTAATCATACTACACCTTTCAGCCCTCCACTCAGAATTTCCTCACTTCACTCAAAGCACAACAATCACTGCAACACTCATTCACGTTTTCTGAATGAGGCACAGAGAGGAGGACTTACCTCATATAGACGACAGGGGAGAAATAAGGCTGGCAGCTGCATAGGGAAGGGGATAAGGTGTTGCAAGGAACCCAAATCAAGAGGAGGAGGTCTAACAACCCTTTGCCACGTGGAAAGCCTTCCAACCTACAGGGTAGGACTAGACATCACTCAGGAAGGCTGGAGGAGAGAGAAATTGTCAAGTATTTTACAAAATTGGAAGAGAGAGATGATTTTAAAATGGATCTCTCAGAAATTCCCGATAATTCAAACGAGTTAAGTCATTCGCAGCATCGTCTGCATCTGTTCGAAACTGGATTTGGGATGAGAAAATGCGTCCCAATGCCTTCGTCCATACCATCCGTAGGCATATTTTGGACGAGAAAGCTCGTCCGCAGTCATCCGAATTGTCCAAAAATGGTCTAGAGTCTAATCGGACGATGGTCTTCTTCGTCCGCGTTCATCCGCTACCGTCCGAATTGTCCTAGAATTTTACAGATTCAATGCGGACGTAAATCCTCTTCGTCCGCTTCGTCCGTAATTCATCCGAATTGTCCCAAAGTTTTACAGATTCAATGTGGACGCGAACCTTCTTAGTCCACTGACGCCCGCAATCGTCCAGAAGTCACTGTAAACACTTTTCCTTAAAATTTCTCACTTTAGATTATTTTCCAACATTAGCCCTATACTTTCCAAATATAAATTAACGTGTACCTTCACGCAACATGACATAATTATGATCCAATAAACTCCCGTAAATTATAATCTAACAATTCCTTCCCCAGTAATACCCCGATAATTATTCAACTAATTCGTACACTCCCAACTCCTTTTCCAATTTATCCTTTTTAAACTCCGATAAAAAGTTAGGGTATTACACTTATGACTTGTGATGTAGGTAATGACACTAGTGGAATTTGAGAAGAGGAGCAGTTGATGGGGGGTTTTCATGGCAGGATATTATATTGGCTAAACTAAACAAAAATGGTTAAGGGAAAGAAATTTAATTTATATGCATAATATGTATACTCTTAATAATTAAAGAAAAGAATTTTGTTATAGCACATTTCATTTTGGTTTTAATTGATTTTAAAAGAAAGGCCTTCCAATGTATATTTTCTAAATAAAAGTATTTGAAGTGTTGAAGTTTTGTAAAGGAAAATGAAAAATGGGTTGCTACATCTTATTACTCAAAGAAGACCCTGGTGAAACTTATTTCTTCAAGGCTTAGAGCATGAGCTTCAATGTGGTGGAGCAATTTGACTATTAACTAGATAAGAGATGGAGAAAAAGCCATCGACACTTGGAGCTCGATGAAAAGGGTTATGATAAGAAGATATGCTACGAGACTTAACAAGTCGGTCCAATCTTTGCTGCCATAAGCCAAATTTGAGAAGAGACTTCCCAACAGCCAACAAACCCAACTATTTGCTATACAATCCTCTTTGGAGAATATAGTTCAACATCTTGATAGCTTATTGTCTAAGTTAGGATGTGCATGCGCTCAACCGTTGCTTACACACGATTGTGCTGAGGCGGTGGAAGAAAATATATGGGTAGAAGAGCCAATTGAAGAAGAGCTTATAGTACCTCAGGAAGGACATTAACTGCTAATGAACTCTCAGAGCCTAAAAAAAAAATTTTCAAAAGAAGGATCCTCTGATAATGCACGCCTCGGGGGTGAGGATGTATCCTTCGAACTTATTTTAGAAGAAGAACAATTGAGTGCCCAGCTTATCGGTCCACCGGGTGGTCTACTAAGTCATATGAATTCAGAGTTGGAGCAAATTGTTAAAAAGGAAGATTTACATGGGGAGCCTTTCATCATGATGATTAAAATACTGCTAGCTCTACAGATCCACAAAGACAAATTTTTTGGGGAACAAAATTTTCAAACTTGACATACAAAGCTAGAAAGGTCAAATTTTGTTTTCAGAAATATTGGGAGTGATGACTTTAGTTCACCCATGACTGTGGGTAGGAAGTTTGATTCAAGAATTTGGTTTCACCGTCCCACCCCTCCGAATGCATAAAGGGAACAATAAGCAAGCAAACCAACACATCTTCTGAAAGGTACATACTGTTAAATTTTTTAATCACTTGGTTTTTATAATTGGATAGAATAAGGAAATCATTGTTGTTTTTGATTAGGAGTGCTGGACTTGAACCTTTGTTAGTGTGCCTGAGGATAATTCATTTCATTATACTGTGTATTCATTGATGATTAACTGCAGTTGCACACCTCATTTTGAAGTTGAGGTGTGTTCAAATTGAGAGTTATGTTGGAGCCAACTCATTTTAAATTGGTGTTGGAGAAAAATAAGCCAACCTTGATTTAAGTACATCTCAGAATTTTGTTGCTATTGGTGTTGACTCAAAACTTTGGAAAGTTAATTTTGATGCTATGATTGAGAATTATTGTCAATACTTTACTACTGCCATTTGATCTTGTTTCTGACTTTTGCAAATTTATCCTTACTGTGCAATCTATGCCAAGTATATATTGGCCATATGATATGAAAGTGTTGATTGTTGATTTCAACAAGCGTCCCCCATTTGATATGGGTGGACAATATTTTGGTGAAGTTGTCACGATTGGTTGGGGCACGACACTTTTACAACCAAGTGCCCTCGATCATCTTCAAAGGCAAGAATTAAGCAGAAAAACATGTGGTCCTCAAATGTTGCAAGAACTTTCTCCTCACTGTGGGATATGAAAATTCAAGCAATATATGTTTCCTAGATTTGAGATCAAATCCATTCCAACCCAGGGAGGATGATGTTCCACTGATTCCCTCAATTCACAATCAAGCCTGGAGATTTTCTAACCATAATTTAGTGTTTCTTTTGTAGTTGTTCATGGAGAAAAGAGTAATATAAAAATCCATTACATCTATCAAGCACCCTAATATGGCTCGAAGCTATCTAAGATAAGCCTATATGATCTTATATTTAAATGGTTTCTTCACAAATATTGTGGGCGACATCTTAAGCTTTCCAAGATGGGGTCTTTCATATCAATGGAAGATCATTTGCTAAGTCAACGGAGTCTGGATCAGAGAGCTACGATTCAACAAATGAAGTATTTTCTTTTCACTCGGACTTTAGGCCCAAATCCACTTGAAGAAAGGCTTTGAAGGTGAAACCAATTGGTTCTTTTCTTCATTCAAGAGTTTGGACTCAAGGGAGGTAGCTCAGTTTCATTTTATGGTTTTAATTGGGTCATTTGGATGTAACAAACTAATGTTATGGTTGCTCTTAGTTTAGCTTAGTGGCTGAGAGCATATTTTTGTTGTTTTTTTTAATTGGTCAATTTTGTAATTTACTTTTTAAGAGTAGCCCTAATTAGAGGGGTATTTAAACCCTCTTTAAGGTCTGCAATAAACAGTTTTTGATCAGCTAAAGAAATCCTTTTGAAAGGTTGGAGTTCCCTCCTCAATCGGCCATTTCTTCTTGGTGCTTACTGGAGTTGATTTTGGTGTACAAATTGGTTTCATTATTTCTTGTGAGCTTTTGGTGATTCCTATAACATCCCGTAACTTTTTCGTATAAAAATTTTCTTTTCTTTAAATCATTTGAATAAATCAAAACCAGAGTCATAAAAATACAGTAGAAGTCTCACAATAAACATACAGCAGAAGTCTTTTACATTTAAATACCAAATAAACACTTAGATAAACTTAAAACATTTATTTGAAGTCATAAAACACTTAAAGGCATTTAAACATTTATTTTGATTCTGTGAGCCATAACCACAAGTCAATGTCACAAACAGCACAAACGCCCACATAGTGATACTCCATCAGCTACGTCCATTAACAACTTTATCCAATCATCGGCTCCTTACCTACATCAACGGGACCTACTATGAGCCTAACGCTCAGTACGTGATATAAACGTAAAATTGAAATTCACATATAATTTCTATAGCATTGCATATGGTTTTCTATTTCGTTTCTCTGTTACTGTTCATGTCTTTTATTGTCATTTCATCTATTTATGTGTCGGGCGTATCCAATCGCACCACATAAACATATGTTTACAGTTTCTATCTTTTACTATTATTACATCTGTTTATGTGCTGGACATATCAAACAGCTCCACACAAATATCCGTTTATTGTTCCTATCTTTTACTGTTTATATACTGGGAGTATCAAATCGGACCATACAAACATCTGTGCCTGGCATAACTAACTGGACCATAGTTGGTTAACTTTGGTCTCTGTGTCGGGAGTATCTAACAAGTCCACAAAATAGCTATTTACATATCTTACTGTTTCATTCTGTTGTCTCATACTGTTTTAGTCTTTTATTGTTTATGTGTCGGGTGTAACGAACCAGACCACACAAACATCTGTGTTGGGCGTGATGAACCGGACCATAGTTATTACTTATCTTTGCTTCTTGTGCTCGCCGTAATTAACCGGACCACAGCTATTTACGTATATTCTATTTTCGTGTACTTTAAGATTCTGAGTCTTAACATTGTTGTGCACATACAATTCTATCTAACGTGTTCCTTGATCGTATCTTTAAAACGTGATCCGTCCAAACTAAAGAACAAAACTTAAATCTATAAACATATAATTCATAACAATCAATAACACAAATATTAAACACCCCCTAATTCCCGTGATGTAGGCCCTTTTGGGCAAACCACATGCAGTACGACGTACGTGAAGTCCTTAGGTTTAACGAGTTATCACTTAGAGTTGTCCTTTTTCCAAAAACCTATTCAGACCATATACATATTTACTTATTAGATGTCTAAAATAAATGATCTATTCATTGGGTTACACCTCCTCAACCCCTAAAGGAATATCATCCTAACACTCAACAATAACCAAGACAATCATAGGACACGCTTATTTCATCCCACTATTTACAAAACTATTATTATCTTACAACTCACCTCAACAACTAATATCACATGATATTAACCAATTTCATGAATAACACCCTAATACATCAATTCTAGCTATTAAACATGTTTAGTAGCTTAATCCATTTCCAACTAATAGCCAACCCTAATTCATAATTTATCCATTATCACTTAAACTTCAACCACAACAATCACTATCTAAATTCCAGCATTCCTTTATCCAATAATAATCAACAGAGAGAGTACACACGAATAAATCCTCAACAAAACATGAGTGAAATCCATAACTTTCTTCTTATACGGAACTCTTTTCTTTTTTTCCTTTACTGAATCTCACAAAAATCACATAATCTTTTCCTTGAGACACACGTCTTCCTTGCTCATAAACCTTTAGAATTTCCTTCTCGGCATTCAACAAATCCAGAACATCCTCATTTACATCTCTCTCTGAATCAACTCCCATTCTCTCAAACCAAACTCCAGAAGCTTATGGTTCCCATGAAAATTTAGCAGAAACATTATCTTTTTCTCTCTCTCAACTCACGCTTCCACTCTCTCCTATTTATAGGAAATATAAATGATTCTTTAGCATCCATTTGCATGAAGACAGAAAGCCAAGAGACTTAGCTTCATCAATTCCTAGCAACCTTTTGATGTCCAAATGCTCATAACGTTAATCCTTTTGTTATTTCCAAACGTTCAGACAACGGAGGACGATTTGTTTCATCTTCAGCGTCAGTTAAAACTCTTCAGATTACTCATAAATTAGTGGTAGCTTGAATTCTCTAGTAGCCGATTGACCACCCTTCCCCCGATTGACCACTAATTTTTCATAAAAAGACTGTCCTTTAGCATGCCAGTCTATCAACACCTCGTAGATTGACTGCCCCAATCGACTGCCATCTCCAATGTTTGTTTTCGTTTAAAATCTCTAGATTACTTTCCTAGCATGACACCTAACTATGTATACACCCAATATATATATATATATATATATATATTATCCTTACTAAACCATAATTCACTCTTCCAAATTATCCAAACCTTCAACATATATCATACATTTCACCATTCCTTCTACACATATCATTCATTAAATCCAATATGTCCTAAAATATTATAAATCCTATATCTTCAATCTTATAATATCCAATTGCATGCAAATATGTTTTCTCTTACTATTACTCATTGAATATCAATCCAATTGATATCGTCTAATATAACTCAAAATATTACCAAATAATTCTCCATTTAATTTTAATTCTTCCCATAAGCCAATTATTAACATAATGGGGTATCATAATTCACTTATTCTAATTACGCTTCTCTTGACCAATGTCATTACTTGTCAAACTTAGCTCCTATCATTTTAAAAGTTATCAATTAAGCTATGTCTTCATCTCAATGAAGATTTGGGGTATTACAACTCTCGCCCGTCATATAAATTTTATCCTTAAAATTTATCTAGTCTAAAGGTATTTATGCCCATCTAAGACGTATTCTACTGATATTCTTTCCTATTACTGTTACCAATACCTAACATAATTGTTAAGATAAAGACCAAACAAGCATATAAAACAAAACTTTAAGTTTCATTGAATCGCATGTTACCTGGCCTAGACATAGATGGTTCATCATCTTGATCTCCATACATTGAAAACACCCACGGTGCTACCATTTCTTTTTCCTTGACCAATAATGGACATTTCTTAACCAGATGTCCTTGCTTCCCACACTAAAAGTATAGTCTAGTACCAACTCTACATTCACCATAATGTTTCTTATTACACTTAGAACACAGTCCATCTTTAAAATTTCCAACCAAAGCTGCATTTATCTCGTTCCTCACAAACTTATCATTTGCAGACTTATCGTTATTTTCAAATGTCCACTTTGCTCTTTTTTCAATTATCTACCCATCCACAGGTGATTGAGTTTGATTATTCTTCATTAGCTTCAAATCCATTTATCTCTACTTAATAACTTGCAGCTCAGCCTCCTCGATTTCTAAAGCTTTGGTTACAATCTTAGAGTATGGCGTATCCTCATTACCATATATCTTAATTCCTCGGTAAATTTCAGCGTTTAATCCTTGAAAATACTGGTAAACCTTAAGGTCATTAGTTGCCACCAAGTGATTAGCCAATCAAGAAAGAGCCTTGAACTTCCTTATGTACTCAGCAATAGTTGTAGTCTGGCAGAGACTCACAAATTCAACCAACTTCTGAGTCCTGACTATTCGGTTGAAATACTTCTCGAAGAAAATCTCATTAAATTTTGTCCAATTCATTTCTCTTATGCCTTGAGCAGCCTCAATAGTGTCCCACCAATATCGCGCATCATGAACCAAAAGGTAAGCAGTGCATGGAACCTTTTCTACTTCACTAATTCTTGCATACTCGAACTTGTCCTCCAAGGATCTAACCCATTCTTCAGCTAGGGATGTATTCAATACTTTCTCGTCAAAACTTGGTGGATTTAATTTCCTAAACTTTTCCCATCCGGCTTCCACACGTGCCAACCATGGGCGAGGATTTCCATTCTCCTCCTTTTCATTAAGATGTTCCATATAGTGGAACTGACGTTCCATCATACCAGCAAAACGATTTATTGTATCTCCTTGCACAGTCTGGCTTTCGTCAACTCCTTGACAAGCAGGTCCATTAATTCCTCGGTGAGCAGGTTCATCATTATTCTCTCGACCAGCAAGTTCATTCATTCCAACATGGTTAACAAGTACATTATTCTCCATATCATGAAGTACATTATTTCCTCCAACATTATTGGCAAGTCCATTATTCTCTAAAATAACGATTACATCATTACCCTGACCAACAGATTCCCCTTGTCCAACATTATTTCTACGGGCACGACCCCTTCTTCCTTCACCATTTTAATTGCCTACAATTTAATTCAAGGAATTAAAACACTATTCCTAATAAATTATTGTACTTAATACTTACAGTTGATGAAGCATTGTTGTGTTGAGTTTGCATTGTTGGTAGTCTATAGAAACGATTTTGACTCGGTTATGCTCTGATACCATTTGTAACATCTCGTAACTTTTTTTGTATAAAAATTTTCTTTTCTTTTAAATCATTTACATAATTAAAAACTAGTGTCATAAACATACAGTGGAAGTCTTTTACATTTAAATACCAAATAAACAATTCAATAAACTTAAAACATTTATTTGAAATCATCAAACACTTAAAAGCTTTTAAACATTTATTTCATTTCCGTAAGCCATAACCACGAGTCAATGTCGCCAACAGCACATATGCCCACACAGTGATACTCCATCAGCTACATCCATTAACAGCTTTATCCAATCATTGGCTCCTTACCTACATCAATGAGACCTAACTATAAGCCTAACGCTCAGTACGTAATATAAACATAAAACTTGAAATTTACATATAATTTCTATAGCATCGCATACAATTTTCTGTTTCATTTCTCTGTTACTGTTCAAGTCTTTTATCGTCATTTCATTTGTTTATGTGCACGGCGTATCCAACCAAACCACATAAACATTTGTTTACCATTTCTATCTGTTACTATTATTACATCTGTTTATGTGTTGAGCGTATCAAACTGATCCACACAAACATCCGTTCACTATTTTTTGTCTTTTATAGTTTATATGCTGGGAGTATTAAACCGAACCATACAAACATCTGTGTCATGCATAACTAACCGGACCACAGTTGATTTACTTATCTTTGGTCTCTGTGCTGGGCATATCTAACCAATCCACAAAAACAGTTATTTACATATCTTACTGTTGTCTCATACTGTTTCAGTCTTTTACTGTTTATATGCTAGGTGTAATGAACTGGACCACACAAACATCTTTGCTGGGTGTGACGAACCAAACCACAGTTATTTCTTATCTTTGGTTCCTGTGTAACAACCCGAATTTTTTTTCTATCTTTTATTTCCTCTTAAAATGCGTTAAATTTAAAGATTTTGTAAAACAATTAAAATCCCTTTGAAAAATAATATCAGAGTGCTTTTTCAAAGTCTCGATCGTCACCACATTTCACCTAAAATCTGTTTAAGCCGTGGAAAGCTAGAATTATTAAATCTATTCTCAAAACATAGCAGAAACGCAAACGAAAATATTACTCAAAACATTAATTAAAGTTCAGGATTAAAAGCATCACATACTCAAAATAAGGACTAGAGCAGTAATTAGTGTTTTACAAAACGTGTTTACCATTAAACCCTTACAAAAATTGTATTTTGTTATTTTCTTGAGCCAAACATCTACTCCGATCGCGTTTCATCCGAATACTCTGCAGGCTCCATGGGAAAGGCTTCCTCTTCTGCTCCCGGCACTACCATTTCATTTCGTATACCACAAGTAAGGACGTGAGCCAATGACACAGTAAGGAAATGGGGGACACCCAAACCAATTATTTCTTTACGTTTGTTCATTCTTTACTCATACTTCGAGCTGCAGACTGGGGGATCTTCTCTTGCAATGGAATAGTTGGTTGGCTCTAATCTTTTACCTGCAACTAGAACTCCCATACCAGACGAGGGAGAGGCTTCGGCTAGTTGAAGACTAGACCCGCTACCCATCCGCCCCCCAACTCCCTTTTCTTTTCTTCTTCTTTCATTTTCTTATCTTTTTCTTTTGCCAATGCATGTGAGTACCAACCCAAGGTGGCATCTTCCTATTTTTTTCTATTAACATGATGCACGATGACAATTAAAAAGTGCATATACATAAAGTAATTAACAATAAATCAAAGGAATGACAACCCAAGAATTAGACGGCGGAATTTAAAAGCACATAAAGAGAATGAAGGCATACTTGAAATGGATATATGACAACCATAAAGGAAACGTATAGGAACGACAATCAGAGTATGCTATTGAATGGAAATTAGATTTAATTCAACAAATTAAGCAGGTATCACATAATTAAAATAATTATGGCATGCTCAAGTGTGTAAGCAACCAAGGTTAAGCAGGATTTAACAACGATATTCTTTGGTACAATCCATCCACTAAACATGCTCAACTTAGTTTATTTAACATGCTTAAATTGAATGCTTGAAGATTTAGACAATACTAGCTCATTGACATGCTTGAGGATTAGCAAGTGATAGTTACTTAACATGCTTTAGGTTAATCGCGTAATGGTTAATTAACATGCTAGAAGATTCAACAAGAAATAGTTAACATACTTGAAGATTAAACAATAGTTAGCTAATCATACTTAAAATTAACTGAGTAATAGTTAACACACTCAAAGGTTATATAATAGTTAATTAACATGCTTGATAAGTAATAGCTAACTAACATGCTTGGGAATTAAACTAGTTAATTGCTACTTAACATACTTAAGGATTAAACATGTTAATTAACATAACTAATTAGTTTAATATGTTTGCAGAACATACTTTATAACAACAACAAAGGGTACTTGTGGACACGTTAAGCGATGATACGGAGTTAAATACACATGCTTAAGCAATGAATATAATCATAGCAAAACCACAGCGATGGTGTTATCGAATAACAGGCTTAATAATCACAACAAGGGTGTTATAAGACAATGAACGAAAGAACAATCATGCTCAAAATATAAAGAAATCGCAAGACAATATTAATCCAGTCAAGGTTATAAGCAAAACATAGAGCCTATCTCGTTCATTCTTAACAGTCACAATGAAATCATTAGTTCATACTTCTACTTTACCAAGCTTGGCATCAAACAGGGATTAATACTACCAACCTTAAGATCTAGTGAATGTAAATAGCATTGAAATGTAGCAACATAACAAGCAGAAGTGTAACAACAGAACCAAACATCTAATGGAAAAAACATGCAAGAGTTAAGCAGTAAGGAAATTTATAGAAATACGACCGAACACATCAACAAAATTTACAAATTTTAACTATCAACAACAACCACCCACACACACTTTACTTGTGGGTAGGGCCTCCACAGGCCAAGACTATCCCAAATCCTTACTTTTGTTTTGAAGGAAACTAGCAGGGAAAACAAAAACCCCACTCCCAGTAACACCACACACCCTCCAGGCAAGAAGGAAGCTAAAAGAAGGAGAAGAGAACATAGGGAAAGGGAAAGATGGACTCCACACAGAGGAGGCAGACTAGAGGTTAAAAGGAGAGCTCACCAGGGACAATCGTACACGTAGGAGAGGGCAGGGGAGGGTGGCTATGCCTGGGCTGGAGCTTGAGAGGGAGATTTTTTTTGTCTAGAGGAGCGAAATAAATGACTACGTGACAAACTGTCTAATTTAAATCCCTAAATTTATGCTGATCTACAATCATTTGGACTAGTGGGGACACACAGGTCTCGTCCGCATTCGTCCACATGTGTAAATTCCTAAGGCAGATTTGCGTTCATGGATGTCAAATGTCTTCCTCACTCAGTCTGTACTATCCGCAGATGACATTCGGACGTGTCTTGGCGTCTACATATATCGTCTGAATCTATTCGTAAATTGGATAGATTCAAACCAGACGAGGCCCGCCATGACCGCGCTTGTCCGTATGGTTCCAAAGCTATCCAGAATTGGACGGATTCAATTTGGACGTGACTAACTTACGTCTGCATTCATCTGCATTCGTCTGCATTCGTCTGTACTAGTATTCGTTTGTACTAGTTCAAAACTCCACGACACAGGTGAAGTTAGGACACAGATTCGTATCCTGAGTCGGTCCATGGTACGAGATGACGTTCCATGCGGTTGCAGATGACACCTCACGTCTTTGAGTCATCCATAGGCCTCCGAATAGGCGAAAATTCCATTTTTTTCACATTTTCCAACTGAACTTTTATCCCATAACATTTTCCCCATAAATACACTTCATAATTTAACATGTATCAATATGCTAGGTAATGTATATTTATCTCCAAAATTTGATCACATAGCGTACATTTTCCCCTTACAAAAATTTTGGTCCCCAAAATTTAGCTACTAAACAATTCGGTACACATAGCCCTCATGTCATCTTCCTTCTCCCAAGTGGCCTCTTCACGACTATGATTGTTCCATAAGATCATGACCAGTGGAATTCTTTTGCGTCGTAGCTCTTTCACTCTTGAGTCAAGAATCTGAAAAGGCCCCTCTTTGTAGCTGAAGTTAGGCTGTACCTCGATATTATCGGAAGGGCTCAATACAGCTGCCTCGCCCAGACACCTCTTGAGCATAGACACGTGGAAGATGTTGTGCTCGCCCACCATAGAGTCTAGCAACTGTAGCTGATAGGCGGCAGGTCCTATTTTCTTCGTAATTACTTAGGGTCCCACATATCTAGGATTGAGCTTCCCTCTCCTTTCGAATTAGACGATGCCTTTGAAAGGAGATATCTTCAAGAACATGCTATCCCCTTCATCAAATTCAAGGGCCTCTCATCAGTTGTCTGTGTAGCTCTTTTGACGGCTCTGGTCTGCTAGCATCCTCTGCTTAATTAAGGCCACAGATTCCACAGTTTTCTGCACCATTTCGAGGCCATAGAACTTAGCATCACCCGTTTCGTCCCAGTGTAATGGTGATCGACACTTCGTCCTATATAGTGCTTCGTACGGGGCCATGGCAATTGTTGCCTGAAAGTTGTTATTGTATGCAAACTCGACAATGGCAAGATTTTATCCCATCCTATTTGGAAGTCGAGAACACAAGCACGTAGCATATCCTCGAGTGTTTGAATGGTTCTATCACTCTGGCCATCTGTCTAAGGATGAAATGCAGCTCTAAATTTCAGTTCAGTGCCCATAGCTTTGGTCAAACTCTTCCAGAAAGCTGAAGTAAAACATGGGTCCCAATATGATACAATAGAAATCGGAACACCGTGAAGTTGGATAATCTCCTTGACATATAAATCGGCAAACTAATTCATCTTATACACCATAGCTACTGGTAGAAAATGTGCAACCTTTGTCAACCAATCCATGATCACCCAAATCACATCGTGGCAGTGAGCAGTTCTGGGCAAACATGTGACGAAGTCCATGGTGATATGCTCTCGTTTCCATTCAGGAATTGGCAATGGATGGAGCGTACCGCCCGGTAGCTGATGTTCGGCCTTAACGCCCTGACATACATGGCATAGAGACAAAAAATTGGAAATATTGTACCTCATGTTTGGCCTGTAGTAATGAGTTTTAAGATCTCGGTACATCTTATTACAACCAGGATGCACAAAGAAATTGGAAGAGTGAGCTTCTCTTAAGATTTGTAGCCGCACTGTCGTATTACTGGTCACATACCACTGGTTCTTGTACCTGACTATGCCATCAGCAGACGTAGAGAAATTCTGATATTTTGGTAGCGTCGGGTTCAATTTGAAATCTTTACAAACTTCATCATTTTACTGAGCCTCCTTAATTTGTTCAATAATAGACGGCATCAAAGTCAACTTTGTTAATACTACATCCAACTGTTCTGGGACCATTTGCGCCTCAAGCTCTTGAAGGTCTCTCTGAAGTCTAGAACGCATTTCCTCACATATCATGCTCATCACTGCAACCTTGCGGCTAAGAGCATCCGCAACAATATTAGCTTTTCTTGGATGGTACTAGATCTCACAGTTATAGGCTTTAACAAACTCAAGCCATTGCCGTTGACGCATATTTAATTCCTTCTAGGTGAAGATATACTTGAGACTATGATTTGAGTAGATCTCACAGCACTGTCTATACAAATAGTGTCTCCATACTTTGAGAGTGAAGACAACAGTTACGAGCTCTAACTTGTGAGTGGGGTAGTTCTGCTCATGGATCTTAAGCTGTCGGGACACATAGCCAATAACTTTTCCATATTGCATAAGAACCCCATCGAGTCCTCTCCTTGATGCATCACAGTAAATGCAAAAGTCATCGTGCTCCATTGGCAATGCCAGCATAGGGGCAGTAGTCAATCGGTGCTTTAGCTCTTGAAAACTATTCTTGCAATCGCTGGACCACCAAAATCAAGCATTTTTCTTGGTCAGACTAGTAAGATGTAGAGCGATCCTTGAAAATTCATCAATAAAGTGCCTGTAATAACCGGCCAAGCCTAGAAAACTCCTTACCTCACTAACATTTTTTGGTTGTGTCCAGTTCACCATTGCTTGTATCTTT
Source organism: Begonia loranthoides (assembly GCA_022433065.1). Lineage (NCBI taxonomy): Eukaryota > Viridiplantae > Streptophyta > Magnoliopsida > Cucurbitales > Begoniaceae > Begonia > Begonia loranthoides. The sequence continues at coordinate 21,280,009 of CM039485.1, forward strand.
GCAGGGTCAACGGAGATCCCATCCACAGAGATTATGTGGCCAAGAAAACCAACCCTGTTTAGCCAGAAGTCACACTTGGAAAATTTTGTATATAACTAATGCTGGCTAAGAATAGATAAAGCCATTCGTAGATGGTCACAATGATCCATTTCCGATCAGGAATATATCAAGATATTGTCAATAAGGACGATAATAAATTTGTCTAGATAGTTCCAGAAGACTTGGTTCAATAGATCCATGAAGGCTGCCAGGGCATTGGTCAACCCCAAGGACATAACCAGGAACTCGTAATGCCCGTACCAGGTGCGAAATGCAGTCTTTGGTACATCATCATGTTTAACCTTCAACTGATAATAGCCTGATCGAATGTCAATTTTTGAGAATACCCGACCACCACTCAACTGGTCAAACAGATCGTCGATCCTAGGCAGAGGATACTTATTTTTAATCGTTACTTTGTTCAGCTCCTTGTAATCGATGCACTTTCTCTGGGTTTCATCCTTTTTCTTGACGAATAACACAAGTGTGCCCCAAGGAGAAAAGCTCGGTCTAATAAATCCTTTAGTGACCAGTTCTTCTAAATGCACTTTCAACTCTCGCATTTCAGTGGGCGCCATACGATACAGATGTTTGGAAATAGGATCCGTACCGGGCTGTAAGTTGATCTCGAATTTGATTTCACGATCTGGGGATAGATCGGGAAGATCGTTAAGGAAAACATTCGGGAAGTGACGTACCACTGCAACATCCTCCAGCTTGGCCTCGATGATTGCGGTAGTATCAATTATGTTGACCAGAAATCCATTCCACTCATTCTTCAACAACTTGTCTGCCTCGAATGCAGAGATAATGGTAAATTCCCTTTCTCCTTGGTTCCTTGGAAGGTGTGCAGTTCACCACTTGGAGGACGAAAGCAAACCTACCTTTTCTTGCAGTTAATTATTGTGTGGTGTGCTGACAGCCAATCCATCCTAATTATGACATCATAGACTTTTAAATCCATGATAAATAATTGACCAAAAATAAACGGCCATTGATGTCCACTACATAGGCCTTGAGCATTCTCTCGGTAATCAAACGATCACCGAAAGGCAACAGCATGCAATGCGTGTAGCTTACACTATTGGAGAAACAATTTGCTCGCTCAAAAAACTTTGTGGAAATAAACGAGTGCGTAGCACCCGAATCGAATAAGACGTAAGCAGTGCACTTGTTTACATAGATTATCCCTGCCAGGGTTAGGTAAGTTGTTTATTCCAAAGTAAAATATTTACTTCATCTAGGGAAGGAAGCAATCATAGATATACGCACAATCATTGTTTAAAATGAAGTGTAATGAAGGGTGCCTACTACCACTACAGGCTGATCCTCCTCGGTTCCTTACATAGCGAAAACTAGCGAGGCCGCTCCCCCAGGTCCCGTGGGTTGGATCGGGCAACATCTGACTTTATACCTCGGTTTCCCACAAGAAAAGCATTTCTCCGAACAAGCCAGACATTAGCCTCGATGCACCCTCTGGCATTTTGGACATGCACTATATTGAGGGATGTTGGGCGCTTGAGTCATCGGCTTTTCATCTGGCCTCTGCTGTGCTTCGGGCCTCAATAGATCTTTTGACTCCCAAGCCCGCTGAGGGACCACTTCGCGATTGTTGGGTGGGAGTAGCCTTCCACACTCTTTGGTTAGCTTCTCTCTGTCTCCTTACTCCTTCCACTATGAACACTCTTGACACCATTTTTGAATAAGTAATGCCATCAGTGTTGGCCCTAATGACTCCTTCCTGGACTTCAAATTTTAGCTCTTGAATAAAATGATGGACCTTATGCTCTTCCGTCGCCACCAAATGCGGAGCATAATGGGATAGGGCCTCAAACTGCTGGGCATAATTCACCAAAGTTCCTAACTAGCGTACGTGCATGAATTCAATCAATTTCTGAGTGTGAACTGTATGGTTGAAATTCTTCTCGTTGAACAGATCTTTGAAATCCTTCCAAGTGAGGGCTGTCACATCATAGGAGGCCTTGATTGTGTCCCACCAGAAACGTGCCTCATGAGTCAGGTAATAGGTGGCACACTTAACTCTTCTATCTCCCCAATCTCGGCATAGACAAACTTGTCTTCCACATAGCGTATTCACTCCTCGGCCCCCGTAATTTTGGAGACATCCCTGTTGAAGCAGGATGGCTTGAGCTTTTGAAATTTTTCCCACCCGGCTTCCATCTAAACTAGCTGAATCGGCTGAATTTGTATAGGCCGTTGAATCCCGTTTCCATTCCCGTGGTCATGTCCCAAAAATCTGTCCTGTACCATAAACTTCTCCATTATGCGAAAATGTTGCTCCATAAATTGGGTCTGTCTCTCTATCTGTTGGGATTGTTGCTCCACGACTGTTGCTATGCCCTCAAGGGCCTCGTCTAGGACGGGATCCTTTTGTCAATTGGGTGCACGGGGCCCATCTTCATTAACCGACATATTCCCTCTTCCCCTCCTAGCCATCTATAATCTTCTACGAGTCCAAGTCACAAGGTAGAGTAATAAGTTTTGAGGGTAATTTTATTTTATTTTTAAAGGAAACATATTTCTACACATTTCTATACATCTCAATCGCATCAATCCTATACATTTTTATACTTTGGCATATGGCATATTTAATTTGAATGCGCAATTCAATAATATAAAGGAAAAACTTATAGTCAGAAGGGCATTGCCCGACGAGTTTGGGTTATCCGCTGTGAAACGCGCAAGAGTATAGTGGCTCTAATACCAAGTGTAACAACCCAGATTTTTCTCTATCTTTTATTTCCTCTTAAAATGCGTTAAATTTAAAGCTTTTGTAAAACAATTGAAATCCCTTTGAAAAATACTATCAGAGTGTTTTTTAAAAATCCCGATCATCACCACATTTCACTTGAAACTCGTTTGACCCGTGGAAAGCTAGAATTATTAAATCTATTATCAAAACATAGCGAATACGCAAACGAAAATATTACTCAAAACATTAATTAAAGTTAAGGGTTAAAAGCGTCATATAGTCAAAATAAGGGTTAGAGCAATAGTTAGTGTTTTACAAAATGTGTTTACCATTAAACCCTTACAAAAATTGTATTTTATTCTTTTCTTGAGCCACACATCTACTCAGGTCCTGTATTATCCGGATACTCCGTAGGCTCCACGAGAAACACCTCCTCTTCCCTTCTCAGCACTACCATTTCATTTCCAACACCACAAAGTAAGGACGTGAACCAATGGCCCAGTAAGGAAATGAGGTTTATGCATTATGCTTATGCCTCTCTTTAGTTTTCCTTTGGAATGGGGGCTAACCAAATAGATCTTTTCTTTACGTTCGTTCATTCTTTACTCGTACCACGAGCTGGAGACTGAGGCGTTTTCTCTTGCAATGGAATAGTTGGTCGGATCTAACCTTTTACGTGCAACAAGAACTCCCATACCAGACGACGGAGGGGCTTCGGCTAGTTGCAGATTAGACCCGCTACCCATCCGCCCCCCAACTCCCTTTTCTTTTCTTCTTCTTTCATTTTCTTATCGTCTTACTTTTGCCAATGCAAGAGTACCACCCCAAGGTGGCATCTCCCTATTTGTTTTCTATTAACATGATGCACAATGACAATTAAATAGCACATTATACATAAAGTAATTAACAATAAATTAAAGGAATGACAACCCAAGAATTAGACGGCAGCATTTAAAAGCACATAAAGAGAATTGAGGCATACTTGAAATGGATATATGACAACCATAAAGGAAACGTATAGGAACGACAATCAGAGTATGCTATTGAAGGAAATTAGATTTAATTCAACAAATTAAGCAGGTATCACATAATTAAAATAATTACTACATGCTCAAGTGAGTAAGCAACTAAGGTTAAGCAGGATTTAACAACGATATTCTTAGCTACAGTCCATCCACTAAACATGCTCAACTTAGTTTATTTAACATGCTTAAATTGAATGCTTGAAGATTTAGACAATACTAGTTCATTGACATGCTTGAGGATTAGCAAGTGATAGTTACTTAACATGCTTTAGGTTAATCGAGTAATGGTTCATTAACATGCTAGAAGATTCAACAAGAAATAGTTAACATACTTGAAGATTAAACAATAGTTAACTAATCATGCTTAAAATTAACTGAGTAATAGTTAACGCACTCAAAGGTTATATAATAGTTAATTAACATGCTTGATAAGTAATAGCTAACTAACATGCTTGGGAATTAAACCAGTTAATAGCTACTTAACATACTTAAGGATTAAAGAAGTTAATTAACATAACTAATTAGTTTAATATGTTTGCAGAACATACTTTATAACAACAGTGAAGGGTACTCATGGACACGTTAAGCGATGATACTAAGTTAAATACACATGCTTAAGCAACGAATATAATCATAGGAAAACCACAGTGATGGTGTTATCGAATAACAAGCTTAATAATCACAACAAAGGTGTTATAAGACAATGAACAAAAGAACAATCATGCTCAGAGTATAAAGAAATTGTAAGACAATATTAGTCCAGTCAAGGCTACAAGAAAAGCATAGAGCCTATCTCATTCATTCTTAATAGTCATCATGAAATCATTAGTTCATATTTCGACTTTACCAAGCTTGGCATCAAACAGGGATTAATACTACCAACCTTAACATCCTGTGAATGTAAATAGCATTGAAATGTAGCAACATAACAAGTAGAAGTGTAACAACAGAACCAAACATCTCATGGAAGAAAATGCAAGAGTTAAGCAGTAAGGAAATTTACAAAAATACGACTGAACAAATCAACAAAATTTACAGACTTTAACTACAACAACAACCACAACACACACACATTTTACTTGTAGGTAGGGCTCCACAGGCCAAGACTATCCCAAATCCTTACTTTTGTTTTGAAGGAAACAAGCATTGACAACAAAAACTCCACTCCCAGTAACACCACACACCCTCCAGGCAAGAAGGAAGTTGAACGAAGGAGAAGAGAACACAGTGGAAGGGAAAGATGGACTCCACGCAAAGGAGGCAGACTAGAGGTTGAAAGGAGAGCTCACTAGGGACAATCGTACATGTTGGAGAGGGCAGGGGAGGGCGGCTATGCCTGGGCTGGAGTTGGATGAGGAGATTTTGTTTGTCTCGGGGAGCAAAATAAATGACTACGCGAAAAACTGCCTAATTTAAATCCCTAAATTTACGCAAATCTGCGATCATTCAGACTAGTGTAGATGCATAGGTCTCGTCCAAATTCGTCTGCATGTGTAAATTGCTCAGGCAGATTTGCTTCACGGATGCCAAATGTCATCCTCACTCAGTCTGTACTGTCTGCAGACAACATTCAGACTCGTCTTGGCGTCCGCACATCTGAATCTGTCTGCAAATTTGATAGATTCAAACCAGATGAGGCCCGCCATGACCGCGCTCATTCGCATGGTTCCGAAGCTATCCAGACTTGGACATATTCAATTTGGACGTGACTAACTTACGTCTGGTTTGATTTTTTGTTTGGGACCATTGGTTGTCCCTAGAGTCCGTCTTCGATTACTATTCTTGATTTATGACATATTTGTTATCCCTATTGCGATTGTTGAGATTTTACAATTGTTCTTGTTGTAGGTTATAGAGATGTCCCTAGTTTTAACCCTCACTGCCAATAGCACGTGGAGTTTACTAGTCGGTTAGGTTGTCATAGTTGTCATTGAAGTAGAGATTTTTATACTTTATGCACTGCATTACATCATGGTTTTCAAATTGATATTTTGTTGTATACAACATATGAAAACCTGATGGAGACTGTTCTGACAACACGTCTGTATTTACGTATGCGTATGTTTTGACATGTTTACTTTATCTTACATGGTATTTTGTTGGATATTGTGTGCATATATGTTGGGAGGATGAATCTTCATGATGCTTTAGATGGTCTTGGTAGTAAAGCATTATGAGGCTATCCAGTACAATCTTCTCTTATGAGAAGATTGATTGTTGGTATGTACGAAAGGGTGATAGGGCATTGGTGACATGTGCTTGGGTTTCAAGCCCTAGAAGTCAAAAGGGTGATAGGGAGGCGATGATACGCTCCTTGGGTTTTCAGCCCCAGAACTTGGCCAGGGTTTTTAGCCACACAGATCAGAAGGTTGTTAGTAACTACATTTTGCTCGCTTAGTACCTTTCCAGCTGAGGGGTGGCGTGACGGCTTGAAGCTCTGCTCGTCGGCAACTCTCATCAATTTTGATCCTAAAGGTAGCTAGTTGATGAGCAATTCGTTGCTAGCAACCTTATCCATTATCGTGACTGTACGTGTTGTGTCAACGCTGAGCGTGGCTATAACAACCTAGTTTTTCCTTACTTCGAAAAATGTGTTAAATCTAAAACTTTTATAAAACGATTGAAATCTTCATTAAAACCTTTTTAAGTTCAAATTAGAGTTCTTTTCTTAAAACCTGATCGTTAAAAATCCTTTTATGAAACTCATTACTTAAATCGCTATAAACAGTGAATAACTTTAGTTATAAAATCTTTTTTTCAAATTATAGCGGAAGACTATAATTATAAAAAAAAAATTCTTAAAATGTAGCAGAAGCATAAACGATTCATTTAAAAGATAATAAATAAATTGTTTACATTAAATTTACAAAACTCTTTTCTCTTTAATCCATTACCCTAGCCAGCCACAAGACTCGTTTGTACAAATCCTTCATTGACTGCTCCTTAACCTGTTCATCATTCTCTCATACTTGTACCTACATCGTAAGTCATAAACTATGAGTCTAACACTCAGTAAGTGATAGGACTTAAATGCTAGATGCACATGTTGTGTCATTTTAAAATATGTATATAGTTTCTTTTTTCTTTTTCTTTCTTTTATTTTTTATCTTTTATCTTTTCATGCATTCATTCTTATCTTTCTGTTTCCATTTCTGATTATGTTTTTGTATCCGTTTCGGTATCTGTGATCGTATGCCTTTTCGTATCCCTTTCCATATCCGTTCCTGTGTCTATTTTCGTATCTGTATCTGTATCTGTATTTATATATGTATCTGTGTCTATTTCCATTTCTGGAAACTCATTTCTGTTTCCGTTTCTGTTTCTGTTCCTGTTTCCATTTCCATATTTGTGCTCATACCGTTTCTGTATTGGTTTCCGTTCTTGTATCCATATCCGTCTCTCTTTTCATATTTTTTTCTTTACTTGTCTTTTCTTATCTTTTCTTTACTTTTCTTTTGTTCCTGTGCTGGGAACCGTTTTCCCTTTTTGTATCTGTATCCATAACCATATCCATTTTGGTTTCCATTTCTGTTTCCGTATCTTTTCTGTTTGTATTTCTTAATCTAACAGACATCACTTTTGATGATAAATGAGTAATCACCAGGCCCAGTAAGATATTGTCCACTTTGGGCCAACCTTTGTGTCATCACGGATTTGGTTTTGGCACCAAGCCTTTTCGGTAGCCTCTGTCCCTCATCTTGGCCCAAAGTGTGTCATATAAGGTCTGTCTGCTTTAGGCCAACCTTTGTGCCCTCACGAATTTGTTTTTGGCACCAAGCCATTTGGGCAACCTCTGTCCCTCATCTTGGCCCAGTACATGTCTTACAAGGTCTGATCACCACCCACCTAGATCTCAAATCACCTTTCTCTTTACTCTTACCTTATTCTTTACGTATTCATTTCCATTTATTTATGTTTCCTTTTTATGTTATTTACTTTACTTCACTTGATCATTTGCTTTACATTTATTCGTCTTTCGTTTTGTTTTTCGTTTCCTTTTCAAAACCGTGCATGAAAATTATTTTTGTAATCTTGAAAATAGTGATGTATGATGCTCGTGAATACATGCAACCTCTATCATATCATTAAAAGAATCTAATAACACAATCAACATACAATTCACATATCATACTTCATAAAATGGTAGACATACTATTAATACTGTAGACATGCTTTTGATACAATGGACATGCTCATAAAGCTGTAGACGTGCTATTAAACCAGTAGACATGCTCAATATGTAATAAAGCAGTAAGCAGTCAAACATGCATATCCTATTCTTGTGTTGTAGGGCCCCAAAGACCAAAGCACAAACGTATCACTTACCTCATTTCCTTAAAGCGTTCAACACTTAATCGTTATCCTTTCTTCACTTTTAATACCTTCACAATTCAATAACATTTACTTATTAATAGTCACAACTTATTAATTTCATTATCTTTTCCTATCCTTAATTGCATAATAGTTCTAGGAACTCATTAACATCCAAAACGGATCATAACTTATCCCAATAAATTAATCCAAACTGTAAGAATACAGCGAAGCAAAACACAACCCAATTAATTATCTTAACATGGAGAATATGTGACCAAACCAACGCAACAACAGTTAAAATCTTCCAAACGTGCAGAGCATATATCCAACGTGTAGAACACTTAACTTTAATCTCACAGTGCATGAATTTAATCCAATATACATGCATAATATCTCTACAATCTAATATGAGGCTGAATAAACAATATCACAAAATATAAATCCCAAAGAGTATATGCCCACAATACCCATACTTGACAACAATCGACATCACTAAGTCACCACAATACCCATTGATTCCTCAAACCCGAGTGCCCGAGCCTTAGCTCCGTAACCCGTCGCTCCCTAAGTCACCACCATCTGCTCATTGGACCGCAATACCTGCGTCGCACTCCTCCATCGCCCGTGCCTCACCTCTTCATTCTCGAGCTCCCTTGTCGCCTCTACTCACTTGTCGCTCTCCCATTGAAAACTCGCCTGTAGCCACTCTTCCTCCTTTTCTCTTAAAACTAAACCGGTTCACAAGGAAGAACCGGTTTACTCCCCTATTTAATACCTTTCATTTTAATTCCTCCATGCTGGGACATCTGCTTACCATTTTCGCTAAGGGGGGATGTTCATTCCTCAATAAGGGACGTCTGTTGCCTTCACATTTTAGACGTCCGTCAGGGATATCCGTCAAACCCAATAGATGACTGTCTTCTTTTTTGCCATGAGGGACGTTCATTCCTCAATAAGGAACATCTATTCCACTTAAGTCTTAATGTCATTCTTCTATTCTTCTATTTCAAACGTCCTTTGTCCATAAAGGACGTCCAACGCTTCCCTCAATGACGTTGTTCCACTTACATACTAATGCCCGCCATCCATAAGGGATGTCCGTTTTATCCAAACGATGTCGTACCCAATATAAAATGTCCGCCTTTGATAAGCGGCGTCCGCTTTCCTATAAGGAACGTCTGCTCTAGCTTTAAACGACGTCATTCCCTACTTCATTCCAAACATTTGTCGTTCATAAAAAAAGTCTGTCTCACCATTAAGGGTGTCCATTCCACTATAACGGACGTCTGTCCCTCTAAAAGGGACGTCCATCCAACCAAGGGCCATCCATTTCTCCAAACGACGATGTTCAACTTACTACACTAAACTTTTGCCACCGCCAAGCGATGCCCGTTCTTCCACAAAAGCGTCTGCCTCCTTCCCACAATAAAGGACGCCCGTCCCACTACAAAGGTCATCTACCATCCACACAAAATCACCACGGTCATCTGCCATCCACACAAAATCACCACGGTTATAATTTAGTCACACACTTCTCTTCTCTCTCTTCACTTTTAATTAATTTGATAATTTAATCACCATAAATACGCAACTTAACCACTTCTAATAATTTCATTGAATAAATAATCCTATTACACCAAATTAATTTCTCAATTATCCTTCACTTAATTCCGTTATGGGAAGTAGGGGTATTAGAGCGGCTCGTCGACAACTCGGGTGACGTGCTGCATCTTTGGATCACCGTCATTGCATTTCTTTTGCTTTAGGAGGTGTTGCTATCTATGGATAGTTTCCTTTTCTGTGATGTGTGCTAAATGAGTCCTTGTGTGACCATTCATTTTTACCGATGATGTTTTTACATGGAAAATGATGTTGGCATATTTTTTGATATAGTTGTTTATATATACAGCAGGTTTTGATGAGGCTATATCGATGGCCATGGGTCTGTTTAATAAAATGGTAAAAAATTTGAAATGATTCAAAATCCATGTACGGTAAAAAGAAGCATGATTTTGGTTTTTTGAAAGATATGTAAAACTGTTTTGTCATGCATTGCATTAAGTATAGATTCCGCTAATGAGTTTGTCACTCACCCCCTTAGACTATATTTTTCCTAAGTTTGGTGAATAGGTATATGTATGATGTCTTTGTGGGATGTCTGCTCGTGTTTGCCTTTTGTGCACTTCGACTTCCCCTTCGATGGGAGAAGTAATGTCAGTCATCCTTTCATCTCTAGTACGTTTGAGATTTGTTGTTTGGTGTTGTTTGGTATTGTTTGGTTTGATTCCTACAAAGTACGCTCTTTGTTTCTTTTTATACTATCTTGACTCTTGCTAATCACTATGTGGATCACAAACCATGTCATTTGGATTTTAGGCTTAATTCATGTTAAGACTCCCGATTCATCTTAGCCTTGGGTTGGGCGATCAGGTTCTCTCAGAGGATCGAGTCTCATGATCCGGTAATTCTATTAGGTCTGCCTCCATGTCATGACAATACATACAATGATATTAAAAGGCATAACCAAACATTGTGTGATGTTAATACATACATCACTAAATGCTTAAAGGGAGTTATATAATTGGCTAACATCACCAATTGTGTTTACCTATGTTGTGTGTGGAACATGTGTCATTTGAAAAAAAAAATAATAGAGATGAACATAAGGTCTTTCTTAAGGTGCAAATCTCTAAACCTCATGAAAAAAATGATTTTGGCTACTAAATTATAGTCGATAAAAGCCCCAAAAATTTAGTGCGTGTGAGGTTATGTACGTATGTAGACATATACCAATCTAATGTTAATATAGAAAAAGATGAAATCTTATAAAATAAACAATCATGCACATTATACAAATGAAAGGACATGGTGTGCTGAATTATGGAGTAAAATCATTCACGTACATTATGGTCACTTGGTGTGGTAACATGGTGTGATAACATGGGTGCAAGTTCTTTTGTAGTAAATCAAGTGATCATTCAAGAATCAAGAATGTCAAAATAGAAATTTACTTTGTCATTGATAAGGTGCTAAGAACCTAAAGTGAGATACATTTCTTCTCAAGAACAAATTGCAAATTGCCTAACAAAAGCTCTTTCTCACCCAATATTCTACTTTCTCATTAACAAACTGATGGACTACGAGTTCATTCTATTATTAATCAAGTTTCCAAGATTAGCATGAAGAGATTCAAGGTCAAGCATAGGTAGAAGTCTAAGGACAATTGTGGAATATTTGATGGACTTTCCAAAAACTGTCTTCTTTCTGACCTTCGACACGTGTTTGACTATTTTGGCTTTCAAAACCATGTCATTTCAAAAAGAGTGCTTCATAAAGATTATATTTGACTTCCTATGCTTTCTAGAATGAGTTGAATTTGAGAATAGAAAAGCTTTGGCTTAATTTTGAAATTGAAGTGATTCATTTTTTAACCTTTGCTGAGTTATATCAAAAGTTCCCCCTCGTGTGCGCTATATCATGGGATTAAGGTTACTTGTGAGTTGGGTAGCCTTTCTTATTGGCATCCACGTTCTTCATCCTTGGAGGGAGAGTGTGTGAAGGGGTGTCCAACTTTCCAAAGGCACGTCATCGACAAATCAACCATACGGGAGCATTCGTCATATTATTTTCTATTTCTGGCGACATATTTTCTATCAAGCATATTTCCTAATACATGGCTGATATTTATGTGATTCTTAAAGGGTTCTTTTCTTCTTTCATTCAAATTGGCATGGTCCAAATTTCAGCTTAAAAGTTTCTAAAACGAAGGAGTTACAAGCTTCTAAAGTCGGACTTTCCAAAAGTGATTCACGGCCAAAATAAGGAAACAAAAGATTAGGTCGACTAGCTCAACTTCTCACTCGACCGCTCAATTGACCGCCGCTCAAAAGTCACCTCCGTCTTATTTGTGAATCGAACTGTCTGATTGGTTAGACGACCAAAAAATTAACCGATTATCTAGCGTCACTACTGTCCTATTTTTTAGTCGAGCCACTTGACCACAACATCAACCAGCCTATCAACCACAAAGCTGCATATTTCCTCCTTTGATTGATTAACATCTTCAACAACGTATTTTCATGCTATATTCTAACCCCCTTTTGTTGGTGCATCATTTGGTATCAAAGCTAAAATGATTCTTACTAATTCATGATATCCTTTTTTCATAATGACAAGGAGTTGGGATTATATTGCGAGCAAGGAAAAATTGGAAGCATCTATTCCTACCGTAGTTCAGATTTTTCCAAAGATTATTTAGATTAGGAAGATGAGGTCAAAAGGATTATTCAAAGAACTATTTTTTCAGAGAAGAACTTGGTTAAAATTATTTCTTCAAAGCTTAAAGGGGGGGCTTTAAGATGGTGGGACAAATTGACAAATAACCAGAGAATGGATGGAGAAAAAGCCATCGACACATGGAGTTCCATGAAGAAAATTTTGAGACAAAAGTATGCTCCATCCACATCACCATCAATCAAACGGTATAAAAACCTTGCAAAAGTTGATAACCTCAATTCGATAAATTTAATGTCTTGTTTGAAGGAATATTACAAAAACTTGAGGCAAACGTATCAAACATTCCAATTTTACAAACACAAAGCCATGATGAGGAATTAGAAAGCAAAGAAGTTTGTCTCAAGGAACAAGTATCCGAACCTATAGAAAGTCAAGATGATTCCTTAGCAACAACAATACTTGAGGAACCACAAGAGGATTGTCAAAAAGAACAAACTTTACATATCTAATGCACCAACAAGAACAAGGTTTGCTTTTTGGATATTAAGGATAAAATTTGTGCTAATATATCTCCTATGATTTTGGTTAAAGGAAGTTGCTTGGAAATATTAATGCATGGCATCCATTGCAAATTTTAGTGGCAAATTGACATGTATCACAATATTCATGGCTGACGTCTAAGCAAGAAAAAGGTATGTCCTTTGATCAAGGATGAAAGAAATTGCTCAAACTTGTCTTCTATGAATTTTAAGGAAAGTTTAAATTGGATAAATGAAGAAAGAGACATCGAGGTAAAATGAACTTGGACTGAATTTTCTTATGAGAGTTTTACTAATATATTGATTTGTGATATGGAAAATACAAGTGATCCTCTATTGGATCCTCGTGGCATGTACATGATGAGTGTCGTAATTACCTTTCTAATTATAATGCATTCAAAGAAGGTGGAAGGATAGAGAAGCTAGTTCCACTTCACTAAGGCAAGTTGCAAAGAATTATGATACACTAAAGAGAAACCATATGAAAATTCCTATGTTTAAAACAAAGAGGTATGTGCCATTGCACAACTTAATTGCTTGGATTTTTGGAGTCAGATGGATTAATTCCTTTTATGATAATGATATGATATTTGTTTTGGCAATTTGGAAAATGTTGATTTGGTTGGATATGATTACTTTTTTTGGATTATGGAAACCTATTCCATCTTGCATGAAGATATTAAATTGATTCTATAGCAAAACACTTATGGCAATGAGATTGATGATAATTCTACTAGTTGCTTGTTTCATATTTTTGAAAATTACTTGCCTAAATTTTCCAAGAATGATGTGATAGATTATTTTCCTTATATGATCAATTGCGAAAAAGGAAAGGTGAAGTTAGTGGCCAATACTTCAAGTCAAAGATTTTGTTTCCAAAAATGGCAAGCTTGGTATGACAACTCAAGGAATTAAAAAATCAATCTTAAGGAAAGTATGTATTTGTGGGGTTCTTAGTATGCCATGTCAAGGAAAAGGAAACTCAATATTCTATGAAGACATTATTCTTTGGCCACACATACTCAAAGGTATTGTCACAACTATATTCATGGAAATTAGGGAAATAGAAAGGGGTGTTCATGACACTTCTAAGTTATTATTCAATTATGGGAGGTGGTTTGTGAATATCTTACTATTATTAGCCTACCCCATCATACAAGCATTATTTCATTATTTTATTCATGGAGATTTTATAGCTGAGGAAGAACCAGAGATTTAGACGCCATGAACATGAATTGGGCAGAAAAATGACGAGGTTCTCTCACCGATCTCTCATCCTCTCTCTCCCCTTCGTCCCCTCCTCTCCCAAAGAAAAAGGAGACTCTTCCTTTCAAAGGAACAGAGACAAAATAAAAGATCAAATAAAATTTCAATATTTTATTTAAATAATATAATATAAATTATTATATTACATATATTAAATAAAATCTTTAATTTCTATTCGATAAATATACCCGACGATCATTGACAAAACTCAGAACTAAAGAAACGATAACACAAACTTACTTAACATAATCCCTTAAATTCAAGCACAAGAGAACACAAAATTCAATAGTTAACCATTTATTGAACCCTTCATACATGGTTGAAGACCCATGACACGTGATAAAGACTTGGTTAACGTAAAACAGTTTGACCTTGATTAAAGAGAAAAATTAACTCAGAAAAACATAAAACCAAAAAATTGCAGATTTTACAACCTCCAACACTTTGGATGGAAAAATGTTAATAATTCAATAATTAATTGTTAAGTAGAGGCAAAAGCACATCAGAGAAAGAGAGAAAGATGCTTCATTTTCAAGGGAAGAAGAAAGAAAAAAATAAAAATAGGAAGAAGAGTTTCTTTTTTAACAAAATCACATTTTACATAATTCAAAGAAAGATTAAATGAATTTAAATATATGTTACATCTTTTGAAAACTTATGACCATTTATTTTCATAACTCTAATGACTATTTATTTTCCCAATAACCATTTACATTTATAACAATTCATGGTCATTTACATTCAAAATCGTTGCGCATTTATATTTCTAACCTTTGACCATTTAACTTCAAAAACATAGTTATAGAATTTATTGGAATGTTATAGCATATTTGGAATGTTATACCTAACTTTGTCTTTAACTTTGTTACATTAGTGATACTTTTTGTAATGACTCGTTTTCCATATCATTTTTCTTAAACATGTTATATAATGTGTTTAACATGTCATTAACGTCACAACGTAGAGGAAGCCTTTCCTTTTAATTTAAAAGATCAATTGTACCATTCAAAACATTTAAAACACACATTACAAAGCATTGTCTCAATCCTTACTTTAAATAGTACATAACTATAATTTAAAACATTTTTATAGCCAAATTAGTCATGACCCATCGGTCAAAATCACTGCGCAACACAAGTGCTCGATGTACCAATGCTCCTTCAGCTGCTATAGCCACCCAAATTTTCAAGGTTCTTTTTTAAAATTCTTTCTTAAATTTAGTCATCACTTGAAAACTCTTACTTTAAAACCTTCTAAAAGAAAACATATTTTTATTTTCTAAAACCATAGTCTTTTTCTTTGAAAATATATGCATAGCGGAAGACTTTTCTTGTTGAACATAAAAATAAAACTTAACTTTTCTTAAAATATACTTCTTACATAATACATGAAAATTCTCTTTTACATAACTTTTTGTTGCACCCCTCGACCTCTCGACTAAAGGGGTGAGACTGATGGAGAGGTCGAG